>WTSP01007846.1:0-19697 GCA_025331215.1 Actenoides lindsayi | reverse complement strand
CCGCCCCCCGGCCCGACCGCCCCGGGCTGCGGGTGCTCCGCGGGCCCCGGCGTTCCCCGGCAGCGGGGAGCCGCGCGGTGCCCGGGCCGGGTGGGAGCGGGCAGAGCCCGGGCCGGCCCCGAGCACCGCTGCGGCGTCCCGGGAGCGGGGAGCGGCGGCGGCCGCTGGAGTCTCGGTGGACCGAGCGGTAGCGCTTTGAGCAGGACGGAGCCTTGCAGGGGCTGGGCAGGGAGGCTGAGCCCTGGGAGAGCGTCTGCACCTTTCGGACTCTGCCTCCGGCTTTCAAGGAACGTGCTCTTGCCTTGGACCTCCCCTCCCTTAGCTGTTCTGTGGGCTCCGGGCAGGTCTGGCCTCCTCTCCATGACCTCTGGTCTTGGCTGAAGCGTGCCCGTGCTTTTCCCTTCCACTGAGCACCTCTAAGAGCTAAAGCCAGGCAGCTGAGGACCCCGTATCTGGAGGTGCAGGGAGCAGATCGGTTTGGATGTGGAGGAGGGAGGAGGACAGTGCAAGGAGAACAATCCTAGAGCAAGCAAGGCTAGAGCAACGGGTATTGTGAGCAAAGAGCAGTGACTTTGGGCGCAAAGTGTGTTCCTTGCTGTATTTTTCTCCCCTTCCTTGCATCAGTCACTCTCCATTTACTTTGCATCTACAAAAAAAGTTGCAAATCCTTAGGTAAAATCTGACTATTATTAATACAGAGAAGTGATACACAGCAGAACAGTCTTTAAAAGGTTGATGCCAGCCTCTGGGCCCACCTCTCTGCAAAGCCTACCCAGCAGGCTAGAAATGTACCTGCTTAGAAAACCTACCCTGCCTCACACAGCTATGCTGGCTGCTCCAGTTTTGAGACTCCACATTGATATTTAGTCAGCCTCAGACAGAGATCCCTGAGAACAGCCTGAGACCCTCTGCAGAGCTCAGGTCTGCCCTACAGGCAGCTGTAGGTGGCCTGCCTGGCTGCCTGCTGGCATTTTAACCATTTCAACCTGCTCAGCAGGGTGACCGGTGCTCTGACACCGGTACCTTGCTCAGGAAGTGTGCTCTCCTGGGCAGTTTCTTGTCTTTTGGTGCCAAGTGTAGGTTCACTGTCTGGATAAGGTTGGGGTGCTGCTTAAAATGCACCTTTTATGTGCCCTGTTGGGTTTGTGCAATGCTTCATAAGCTGCTTTGAAAGGAGACGCTTGTTTGTGTATTTGAACTCTTCTGGCTGATGGGTTTCAAGACACACTGGCGTTCACTTCCCGGGATGAGATTAAGCCACCGGGTTCAGTAAAACCTCTTACTTTTCATATTTTTCCATGCTTGTGCTTGAAGGAGTCTCTGCTTCATGCCTGACCAAGTAAAGGATGTGAAGCAACTCAGCTGCTCTGGGGAAGGGGGGGAAATCCCCAGTTACTACATGCTGGCATTTCAGCCTGCACCGCTGCTCTGGGCAGCACCGCTGAAGCATTGCAGCAGGAAGAGGTGTGCTGATGGAGTTTCCCTGGAGTGGAAATGCCCTGGAATGTCTCAAGAGCTCCATTATGTGAGGGAAGATGTGCTGGAAATAGCTAGTGGGTGTTGGAGATATTGTTGGTCAGTTTGCTGGGTCCATTCTGGTTCAGCTATAGCACAGAGGTGTATCATTTAAAGAATTCTCTCTTACGAGTCTCAGGAGAAAGGGCTGTCCAGGTTATGAGGACTGCAGTCTCTCAAAGTATAGTTTTCCTCTTGGGAAGGGTGAACAACACTGCAGGCAGTCGAGGCAACGCTCAGGAAAAACAGGGTGCCCACTTTCACAAAACTTCCTGGCGAGTGTGCCAACCCACACAGACTCATTTGTGCCAACCCACACAGACTCGTTTGTGCCAACCCACACAGACTCGTTTGTGCCACCGTGAAGAGGTTTGATGGGGCAGGTGATCCTGCTGTGAGAGGTGGCTTTGGGGGCTGATGGTGACTAAGATTTTCTGTGTCCAAACAGGATGCAGTGGCTACAGGGAGGCCCAGCAGCGTGGTACCTCACGGACAGATGTATGTTGTACGGCAACCCCTTTTTTGTTCTGTTACAATGGTTTCTGCAGCTGAAGAGCGGCTCTGGGCTTGGGGAAGCACTTCATTGCCACAGAGGATGGCGGCTGATGTAAAACCAACTGTCACTGTTGAGCAACGCGGCACGCTAGCTGCGAGCTGCAGCCTGGTGGTCACAAACTTCCCCACGACAATGACTCTGCAAGCGAAGGCAGCGGTGTTGAAATGCTCTCCGTGTGCTACGAGCGGGGTGAGCGATAAGCTGCGCATCTGCCTCCTCCCGGAAGCCCAAGGCACAGGGTCGGAGAACGGCCGATGCTGACATCTTGGCGACGCCGCAGTGGCTGCCTGTGGGAGCACAGCACCGATAAACACACGGTTTTGGTGTTCCTAGTCCGTATTTTGGTGTGCCATTCCTGGTACCGTTGGTCCCATGTTGTTTCTGCAGTTGTTCCTGAGGCTTAACTGAAGAGCAGAACATCTGCCCAGGGCCAGACGCGGGGCCGGCCAACCCAGCACCCTATCGCTTGAGATTCACCAGCAGCAGGTGCCAAGGGAAGAATAGAACAGGGCAACTTGTATCTCTCTAGCACAGTCCTGGTTTCCAGTTATCTGTGACCTGGGAGTCTTTCAGAAGTGGTATCTCTGAACTTAAAAGGCCTGGTGTGCTTTTCTTCCCTGGCTTTGCCAGCAATGGCAGCAGGAGCAGAGCGGTCTGAGACCACCGCCTCAGAAAGCCCCTCTGCAGAGCTGCTTTTCCCGGTGTGTTCCCGTGAAGGAGAGAGCCTGGTGGAGATCAGAGGCTGTAGTCACAGAGCAGGAGTGTGGGAGTTTAACACAGGCCCTGGCTTGCTATGCCATCTAGTAACCAGCAGTGCTTTGCACCCAGGATGTTCATTTGATAAGATCTCCAGAAGCTGGCAGCAGAGAAACTTGGCTAATAGGAGGTTTCTGAAAGTAATATGCAGAGAAAAGTAATTCAGCATGTGCAGTAAAAGACAGCCATTAACATCAGAAGCACAGTCACACTCGGCCTTCATCACTGCTGAAAAAGAACTGGCATAATCCTGTCTTCAACAGCTTCAATGTTTGTTAAGAATATTTGATGTTAAAAAATATAAAATAGTGAATTCACAGCTGTCTTCCTAGTATTCCAGGGCTGGATTCTGTTCTCAGGGATAATGTGTATGGGTAACTGGACTGACACCAGCCAGGAATGCAGTGCAGCTCCATAGCTCCTAATTTCTTTAAGAGATAAGGTCTATCAATCTTTCACAGCCAGACTAAGACTTTACTCTTTGCCTACCCACATAACAAGATTACTGCAAGAGAAAAGATAGTCCTTTGAGGGAATAAATATGGGAAAATATGGCTTTATTTTTCAATGATGGGCTGGAATTAAGGAGATGGATGGATGCAATGTGAGCTTATCCTGAGGTGAAACCTCTAGGCAAGGTTGTGATTCTTACTCAGCACCTGTGAACAGAGCACTGGTCTTAATGGGACAGGGCTGGCAGACTGGGGGAAAACAAAAGGAAGACTGGTTTTCCTTCACTCAGAAAAATGTAGATGTGCTAGTTCAGATGGAATAAGGGTAAATCCAAGTTACCTGAACCCACTTGACTTCTGGCCGGGACTATCTTTCTGCTTCTTTAGGATTACAGTATTAACACTGCTGTTTTTCTTTGTAAACTGTTATTATTAATAGTGTGTGCTGTACAGGATGCCTTTTGGGTCACTCAATGACTCTGACAGTTAGTGGGGTTTTCTTATCTCTCCCTGTCCGTCTGAAAGACAGCTCTGAACCTCCTGGTTTGTGTCTTTTTCTCTCGCTCTCTTTTTTTCTTAACCAAAGGTCTAAAATAAAAGTGACAAACACATAATCAACCACAAACAGAAACATCCTCTGTTAGCTGGAGTCCAGCCTCTGACTCTCACCGCCTTGCACCCGCCTGAAGAGAGGGCAGGAAGGGAGGGAAATGGCCCTTACAGCGAAACTGGAAGGTCCATGTAGTGTATTGATTTGGTTTTTCTTCTTAGAGTGAGATAAAGAATGGAAATGGAAACGAGGTGCTCAGGCAACTCAGGGCCCAGCCGAGCCAGTGGGACAGGGTTCAGCCAAGGGTGTTCTGCTGGAGGAACGAGCAAGAGAGCAGGCTGGTGATGAAGCCTTGTGCCCACGGGCAGACTGGTGGTGAGGAGGCACTGACTCTGGCCTGGCTTGCTGGCTGAAGAGATTCCTCCCCAGTGCCCAGCTGCAGGGGTTTAATGGCAGGATTGTGGGAGGATCTCCCCAGTGAGTTCCTCCTCATGCACAGCTCAGCCTTCAAGGAGTAGTTGTCATTTTTTCCTGCATTGTTTTAGGGTTTTTTTTAGTGCCTAGAGCTAAGCTACGGCTTCATCAACCGTCTTCTGGAGGGAAGGAACTGTGACAACCCTCACTCTGACTTGGTTCCCTGGAGAATCCAACACCATGAGTGCTTCCAGATGTAAGGCTCAAGATTGATCCTGGTCTCCTGTTTCATCCTCTCCTCACTCCACTGTGGTCACTCATGTGAGAGACCCTCTTTGTGATGATTTTCCCCATGTGCATTCATGCTAGGGTCACACTGGACCCCTCAGCTTCACTCAAACAGCACCTGCAATGCTGGCAAGTGTCAAAGTTCAGCAACATCTGGCCAAATTGCCAAGGGTGGTATTTAGAGCTGGCCGCTGGAGGATTTGCTGCTGTCTTCTTTAGGGCCTGGGGCACTGACACTGTGCTGCAGGCCAAGCCAGCAACTCCTGTTCACAGAGACAGCTCAGGAGAAAGTCTGGTAGCAACCGGCTCTTTGAGATGTAGTGTGAAAGCTCTCTAAGACCCTAGGATGAAGGAAAATAATTTGAAAATGATACTTAAAACAGTTAGACAGTGCAGGAGCAAATAGCATCCTTCATGTGGGAGGAGAACCTGAGGGAGAGCGGTTTGGTACTTTTGTGTTTGATGTATGAATAACTTGTATCTCTTCATAGGGTGGCTGCAAAACTGATGACCTCAATCCTGGATTCTGCAGGATGGCAGGACTGGGATGACTGAGCAAACAGAAATGAAAGACAGTCACCGATGACCGGAATCGGGCCTGACTTGGTAACACACAGCTTCAACTCCTTTATTGAGAGGAGCGTGTTGGCTTGAAGATGTTTGTGCAATGAACTGTCCCCAGAGTAAAGCTCCTGGCATCCCGTGAAGGTGTGCTGGCCAACGGACCAAACCCAGCCTTGGCTCAGCCGCTGCGGATTAAATGGTGCAGAGCAGCACCCCCGCAGAATGAGACCCAATTCGTGTGTGTCAGCTAATCCTTCCCGCCTCGCTCCAGGGCACTTGAAACTGCAGTGTGAGAGAACCTGCTACATGCTGATCAGATAGGCTGGCTGACTTCTTTTAGCCACTTCTTGGCAAGTTCTCCGAGAAAATGGCCTGGTTTGGGAACAGCTATGCACAAACCTCTGAGACAGCTGCTGCTGGCAGGCAGTAATCCCCCCAGCTCCGCTGCCTCCCTTCTTCCTCTTCCCAGAGCGAGCCACAGAGCTGCGTGCTGCAAACGCACCGAAAAACCCAGCTGGATTGGGAAATGCTGAGTGCAATTTCAAGGCTGTTGCACGCCGTGGGGTAGTGTGGTGACATTGGCAAACTACAGAGGAAATCAGCTTCTCTGTGAAACAGCCACCTCGGACACCAACGTAGGCCTGTAGAGCCGGGTGGCAGTTGGGTGCAGTGCTCAGCAGCGTGTCCTGGCTGGAGGGAGGCTCTTGGCTGAAGCTCCCGCTGGCACACACGAGTAGGCTCTAAGCTGGCTGGTTTGGGTAGTGCCGTGGGATGCGGGCTGACAGTGAAGAACCTTCCACTGTGAGGTTTGCAGACGTGCCCTCGGGCCTTTTTGGTGAGTGTGCAAGGAGGGGTCTTGCCTTTTTTCACACTGATTGCGTTTCCTTGCTGGTTTGGGGGCTTTCAGCTACTCATGGGTTGTTTAAATTCGGCACTGACTTACATTCTAATGAGAGCGGCCAAATCACCACTTCCTTTGCATTACATCCCCACACTGAATGGAAATAAACATCTGCCCTTTTGTCTTTCCATAGACCTGGAAGTTCACCCATTTCAAAGCCTTTGGGCTTCCTGGGAGAAAGAATAGAATGAGAGAGAGAACAAGTAGGAGAAAGAAAGAGTGAAAAAGAAAGCCTAGAAAAAAACCTATGCAAACTACATGAATAAACCTACTTCTTTCCCCCAATTGAAACCAAAGTAAAAACAAAACCAAACCACCCAGACCTTTCCATTCCTCTTTTACTGTGTATTTTAAAACACAAGCAGATGAAAGAGGAACTGGACGGTAACTGTATTCCTCATTATCTAACTATCCCTCAGGCACAAGGGCCAGGTTTTACTCTCAGAGGAAGGCTGGCCTCAGTCATCTCATGCAGGTTCAGGAGGAGCTGGTGAGCACTTCAGGGAGCTCAGTGCACCTAATTACTTGGAGGCATAAATATGTGTTTTCCAGATGAGGGGTTTGGACAGAGCTGCAGGAACATAATAAAATGTGTGGCTGCAGCCCAAATATTCTGATAAGGCAACTGAAAGCTGCTGGATTAATGCTGACCACACCAACCAGCACTGGAGGATCTCCGTGCAGTTTGGCTGCAGAGTGAACAGCAGCGGGGAGGCTAGAAAAGGAAAACCCAAGGGGCAAAAGATGGAAAGGGAGGGCAGCAGCTGAGTGCTGAAGTGTGCTGGAGTGAGAAAACTGATCCTATGAGAAGGATTCCAAAGTCTCCACCACACTGGCATGGCTGGCTGATGGCAGCCATGCTTAGGATAACGCAGACACAGAGTGACATATTTTTAATGACTCCTGGCCTTACAAAATATTCTCTACACCATTCTGGCCTAGAGAGACTGGGAGTGTGTCTCTAAAAGTCATCGTTGTGCTTGGTTTGGCTTTTGCATTGCTGGCTGTGCTGCTAGCTTGAGCACAGACAGCTCATTGGCCTCTGTTTCCAGAGCTGCATTGACTCGTCTTGCTTCCAGCCAGGCTACATGAAAAGAACATGAGATGATGGGGTGTGAACCTTAGAGCACCTTGTATCACAGGTGGGGGTGAGAAATAGTGGAACTGGCTTTGGCTGTAACTCTAACCAAAGCATGAGTGCTTTCTGCACGCACACTGTGGATGTCGAGCTGCTCTGGAGCCAGGGACTTCAGCTGATGCTGGTGTGTGTATGGAGAGGCTGACAGTGGCAGGAGCAAGGACCAGCACCAGATCTTCCATCAGGTGCTGTGACTGGAACGTGAAGGCCATCTGCCTGTGCGAGTGCCGGGGGGCAGAGGGATGGAGGTGTTGCAGCCTGCATCCATGTGTTCAGAAGGGAGATGAGCCCTGCAGGGAACTTTGGGAGCAAAACCACCTGCAGAGGCTGGAGAGTCAGCTCTCCCCTGCCAGTGGAGCTCTGCTTCCCTGCACCCTATGCAGGTGCAGGGGTAAAAGATCCCTCTGGGAAGAGCATGGGCATGTGCCTGTCTCCCGAGCCAAAGCCTTTCTGACGGTCCCTGCCTGCCCAGCCCGCCCCACGGCTCCTCCAGGGCTGGGGTCATGGGTCCTGGCTGCCGCAGGCTGGATGGCCGTGGATGGCCTTGAGCCAGCTGGTGTGGCTGCTTGCACAGCTTCTCTGGCCGCCTGCCCCGTGCCGCCTCCAGCTGAGGTGTGAGCAGGGTGACCAGCGGCTCGGCGCGGCCCAGGCCTGCTCGGGTGCTATGGTTGCACAGGCTGAAGGCCCGGTGCTCCTGCCCTCCCCCAGCTGCTTCTCGCCCCGCTCCTGAGCTTTGCACCCAGTGGCAGCAGGATTGGGAGAGCTGCTTTCACAACCTGGATGTGTTGTCACTCACATCCAGACATTTCCTGTTATCTAACCTCAGCCTTATCTTCCTCATTCGCAGCTTCCTCTGAAAGGAGGAGCGGCCCCTTCAAAAACGAGCTGTGTGCCTCCGCTGTCCTCCCGCCACGCTCCTCTCGCATGGTCCCTGGTGCCAGCCCCACGCCGCCGGCCGTGCCCGCCTCGGGCCAGGCTGGCTCAGCACGGTAGGTGCCAGCTCCCTGACCTGCCTGGAGGAAGGAGTGGCTGGGGATGGGGGAGGATCGGTTCTTTTGGGGGTGACCTCCCGTTTCTCCTCCAGGAGGTCCCAGAGGACCACAGGGGCTGTGACACCGAAACCCTCGGGGTGCCCGTGTCCATGGCCACGCCGAGAGCTGTCCTCCCACCCCTCGTTAACACCTCGAGCTTTCTGGGGGCTGAAGCCAGCTCAGGTTTGGACTGCCTCCCCTCAGCACTGGGATCCTGTCTGCCTGAGCCGGGAGAGACTTTGGGGGGGAAAGGTGGTGGTGTTGGGCTGGGTGGGCTTCGGTAAGGGAGGGTGAGGGGACCTGAGTGTACTGGTCCCAGACAGAGAGCACAGCCCTCCAGCTGGCAATCCCTTGACGGGGCTGGGTGGCAGCCACTAGTGACAGCGCTGTGTGCGCGGCCCTGCTCGCTGGCGGGGCGCGCGGGCTCCCCTCGGCTTGCACGCTCACGCACGCACCGCGAATGAGCTGCTGGCAGCAGCGAGATTTTGATCTCAATTAGTCAGAGATGAGACAGCGCACAAAGGGCAGGGGAAGTTGTGGGACAAGGGGGGGTTTACCCGGGAGAGACGGTCTCCCAGCTGGGTGCACACACGCTCTTCAGCTCCTGTCCTTGCTGCCCTGACGGCTTCAGGACAGCGGACAAAGGGTTACTGTGTACCCCTCTTCCCCCCCCTCCGCTCGGGTGTCAGGGACATGAGCAGTCACGGGGGCAGAGTCCAATGCTGGGACAGGGGCCGTAGCAGTCAGGTGAGTGTGGGGGCTGCAGGGGGGGGTGTGACCAGTGGCCTCCAGGTAACGGGGGTTTATTGGGCTCTTCCCGCATGCTTTGCGTGAGCCGTGAGGTGCCAGCTGCAATGTTTCTGGTTCCCAGGCTCATGAGCTGTTCCCACAGCCCCCTTGCTGAAGCGTTTGCTGGCCTCATGTGCCGATGGGCTCTGCGCCCCTGGGCTCGGGGCAATGGGGACCGCGGCCGGCCCCTCGCCCCTCTGTCCCGTGCAGCCAGACCAGTCCAGAGTGGGTCTGCCAGCTCCCGGAGGTGTGCCCAGCCAAGCCGGGGCACTGGTGCGGTGTCGGTGTTTGGCCGTGGTGCGCGTGGAGGGGAGGGCAGCGCTCGGAGGGGAGCTGGGGACAGATGGGTCAGCGGTGCCACGGTCAGTGGTGGCAGCGGTGCCACAGAGCCCGGCAGCAGTGAGAGGCCGTGTCCGTGTCTGGGGGTGTCAAGGTGCAAGCTGTGAAATTGTGTGGTCCCTTGTGAGGAGCGGGGCATGTTTCGCTGAGAAGGAGAGTGCTGAATTTTGGGTTTTGCTTTTTGATGCAGATTTGAAGAAGAGCTGGTAGGACAAGGTGGAGTAGAAATTTACTGGGGGGGATGTCCAGCTTGGGCTGAACAAGGAGGGGTTGATTTAGGCTTATGACAACAGCAAGGAAAAAAAATCAGTGCCCACAGGGCTGCAGGGTTGTTGGGGGTGGCAGAGTAGCACAGAGGGTGGTGGTGGGGAAAAGTGGCTGGTTCAATGCTTCTTGCAGCTGCTTGAGGACAGTCCTCACTGAGCACTTCAGGGTCTCTCTAACCTAGGTCTTCTCCAAAGCTGGGAGAACTGCTGTGCTTTGTGGAGCTTTCCTTAGGATGGGGCAGCTGCTCACCACACTGCCCAGTAAGCTGCAGACAGCTGGAAGCCCAGGGTGAGATAGCAAGGGAACTTCCAGTCACTCTGGAGCCAGAGACATCACCTCCTACCTGACATCTCTTGGTTTTAATGATGGTAGGGACAAGGGTGTCACAAAAGCTGTTGCCCTGTGCTGCTATTGCACTGCTCATGCCAGGGAGCAAGTGGTTTTTATGCCACTGAGCCAGCTCCTCTTTGCCCGTGAGCCCTCTGGGAAAGCAGAGCATGGCCAGGAGGTGCCCCCTGCAGCAGGGCAGCCCCAGAGCAGCAGTTACTAACTGGCTGCACCGTTTGGCCTCTTGCTCTGTTCTTGGGTTGTCAGCTCTCCCATCCATGCCAGCAGATGTGCCACAGAGAACCATGCATGGGTATGTGATGAAGCAAGCCATTAGGGGTGCAGCTCCAGGCTTTGCTGGAGCCTGCCTGATAGATGAGCTTGACCTTACCGAGCCAGATATTCCACTGTTTGTCAGGCAGAGCTCCCAGCAATGTCAGCTGCGGGGCTGGGAGCACAGGCAGGTCCTATGTGGAGCAAGACAGTGTCCAGTGAAAGTCTGCCACGAGCAAAGCCTCAGTCGAGCTTGATGTTGTTCCAGTGAAGGCTGCCATCTCCTAGGAGATGTGTGCCCCAAGGTGATGATGGCCAGGGGCTCGGCAGACCCTGTCACCCACAGATCTGTAGTAATTCCTGCTTTCAATCCAGGCTGTGATTTAGATTTCACTAAGTGGAAAACAGAGATGACCTTGATTCCAGTTCAAATCCTGCTCAGCAAGTGCTGCAGCCTGCACCTTGGGCACTGCTGCTCAGCATGTGGAAGCCAGGCAGCCACACTTCTGTGCCTGCTGTTGCTGGCTTTAGAGGCAAGTCTACCCAATAATGTTACTTTTCATTTATTTTCATCACCAGTTGCAGAGCAATCTGTCAGCCCTGTAAAAATATCTGAGAAATGACATGCAGCTTGGAGAGGGACTTTTTGTGACTTCGATGAGGGACTGCCTGAAGAATGCAGAAAGAAGAACCCTTTGTGTTTTCCCCTCAGAGTATGCAGCTGACAGCTCAGCCCCTTTTACACCACTGAGCTTTTACTTGGAAATACCCACTTCAGCTTGAAACCAGCAGCTCTGACAATGACAAATCCACTCAGATCAGATATTATCACCATGGGGTGGGGTAGCAAGCTCCATTTCCATCTGCTGATAGAATTATCTCCACTGTGTACCCTCCTCTTATCTGTTGCTCACAGCAACATTTCAGGGGGCTGTTTTTCCCCTCAGAAAGCCACAATGGGGGATTATTTTAAGCTGTAATTGCAGAAGCAGTGCTGTCATTTTTTATTTTTTTTTTCTCTCTTTTTTTTTTTTTCCCCTCCCCTGTCTCAAGGCCAGATCTTCCACTGTTAGAAATCAGCAATGAAGTTGAGGGAAGTCTGGTCACTGATACCTGCTGAAGATGCCACTCAGTCTTTCTTCATGTGGCCTCCCCATCACACCCCGATATGGCTGAGAGTCCTTCTGGGGGCAACAGGCTTGTTTCTCATTTACCCCGTGCGCTCCTTAGTGTGCAGTGTCTAACCCTCACTGAAAATCATCTTCAGGCAGACAGAGCAGCTTTATTCATATCAGCCACAACCATGCGAACTCTTCAGGGCTTGTTAACAGAACTTTTTGACTTTTCCTGGCACAGTGGAGGTCGCCGTGGAAGGGGAGTGATTTGAGCAACTGCCCTGACACAGGCCAGAGACAAGGACCCATGTGTCTTTATGACTGGTCTGTTGCTAAAACCCGTAGATCAGAGCGTTTGGGATTAAGAAATGTAAACCCAGAGCCTTGGTGACATTAATGTGCTTTTGCAAAGGGATGACAAAATGCTGGGAAGGCCCAGGGAAGGCCCAGGCTGCTGAGGACAGCTTGGCATCGCTCTCTGGCGGCTGCTGCACTGCAGGGAGCATCGCTGCAGCGGTGTAAGGGCTCGAGGGATAACAGAAATCAGCTTTCGTTGTGCCTAAACCAATATGTATTTTGCTAGTCTGATCTTAAATCTGTTTTCTAATGCTCATGAAGTACATGTTTCTTTTACCCATTGCAACATACTTCTTTTATCTACCGTGGCTGAAATTCATTCTGAATGAGGAACCAGAACAAAGAACTGCTCACTATCTACATCTCCCCAAAGGCCTCATGTGAGAGCAGGGGGAAGGTAGGAATCCCAAAGCCTTTGTAGTAACCCGGGGTAGATTTTATCTTTAAAGCTGCAGCTCTTCCCTTGCTGTTCAATCTTACTTCACTCCGCTGGTTTTGGAGCACATGTAAAGAACACGTGTTTGACATTACCATTGTTTTGGGCTTTCACATGAAAAAACTTGCCTTTTCCAGGTATATCTCTATGTGTGCAATATTTGACTGGGCCCTATGACCATCTGTATGAAACGGGTTAATAAATTGCCCACTGTATGATACTGTTAATATACTTCAGCTGAATTCTACTTTATATATCTTTAATGGTCTGCCTTCCAAAATGTAATTAACATATCCATTTTAGTTTTCCATTTTGATACTAAAAATAGTGCAGCTGCTTTCTCACAGACTGGTGCTGCTGGTCATGTGAAATTAAAATCAGGGGACTGGGAAGGAAGCTAAAAGTGCTGTCCTTAAAACTCAGCTGTGTCTGGGCCTGGCTGCAGAAAATACAAATGACATTAAAATATTATGCAGAATGGGTGTGATTTAGGAGCCATGATGATTTTTTTCCTGGAGAGTTGCATGGAATTGGAATTTCAGATCTGTTTTCAGACTGAAATCTCAACAGTGAACATCCGAGAACACAATACTTAGCAGTATCATCTCTTGAGTGTGTTTTGTTATTTAGCTTTCTTTAAGGGCATTTCTGCATTTAATTCATGCTCGTGTGAGAAGAACAGGGGAACCAAGGGTATTTTTGGTCTCTGTGCAAAAGTGGTGTGTGTGTGTGTGTGTGTGTGTGTGTGTGTGTCTGTTCACCCTTACAGGCTGGATTCTGTCACTGCAGGGGGGTGGGGAAGCTTCATCTGCTGCAGGAGGGGCTCCTTCCGTCTGCTGGACATGAAGCAGAAGGGGCTTAGTTTGACAACAGAAGAGGAAGTTTCACTTCTTTCCCAAATAAGCTCATTGTGGCCCTGTCCCATGTTCTCCGGGATCTGTCAGTCGTTATGACTGAAATATTGACATACCTACAAGGAGCTATTTAGCTGAAGTGCCTTATGACACACGGACACTCGGGTGTCCGTGACTGCTTCAGTGCAAAATTACCACAGGGACCCATGTGGAAGGAATTAAATGCGAACAGTTGAACAACTTGGTTAAATTTGGGAGGTTAAAAATGAAAGCTGTCAAAAGGCTGTTAAATTATCATGACTTGATTTCTGTTCACGTTGCTCCCTTGCAGTATGTTCTCTGGGTCTCTGTCTCGATTTCGTTGGCCTTCACAATGATGTACCCAAACGTCACGGCTGAGTGTTTGCAGGGACACTCTGCCAGTGTTTCCAGCTACCAGTATAACCCTGTAGCTAAAGCAGGAGGTTAGTCTAGAGCTCTCAGAATCATCTTCAGCTCCACAGAACTTCAGCCTTGGAATTAATACAGTGGCCATTTTCCTCAGCAGAAGGCAGCGTCTGTTCCTGCCGTTCTCTCTTGCCTAAAGGGAAGTGTTGAAGGGGGAAATACAGGAGGGCTAATGATGGGTTTTGCTAGCTGGAAAAAGCCCGTGAAGTTACCAGCAGCTTCATCCCTTCTCTTCCCTCTCCGTTTGTGCAGGATGGCGGCTGGGCAGGACGCGGCGAGCCCCCGGAGAGCTGCGGTGCGGCACTGCGTGTATTTGACAAGCTGAGTTCGACACTCAGTGTGCAGAGTGTCAGTTTGTCAAATACCCCAAGTGAGGCACTTGCTGAGCAACGCGGCCGCGCGACGAGGCCACCGGCTCCTCCCTTCTCTCCGCTCGGGTGGGATCCTTCCCGTGCACATTCTGCTCCTCTCCAAAAGCCCAGCAAGGTGTCGAACGGCCCATCCCATCATTACTGAATGCTGGACCCTGACCCTGGGCTGCCAGGCTTCCCCTCCACCCCGCTTTTGGAAGTGCCTGTTGGGGTTCTCCTCCGAACGGCCGATCTGTGTAGAAGTGGGGCTGGTGCTGTTCCTCTGCACTGCGAAGGCAGAGAATTGGGCCCTGGCTCCTTATTCTTTGCAGCCAAAGATGAAGCTGTTCCCCCCCCCAGCATTAACTACCCGGCTATTAATGAACAATCCTGCTCAGTTAACAAAGATTCTGGCAACTACAATCACCACATCAACTACACATCACGGGTACGTGTACATCATGTACAACTACATCATGGGTAAGGGCAGCGTGGTCCACAATACAGAACCTTTTCTTTGGAGATGTAGGAATCATTTTTTTTATAAGGAGTACAACCTAATGAGGCTGCTGATTAACTTCCCTCTCTCCCAGTAGCCAGTGGAAAACGCATGCTTGCTCAGTCTGCTTTTAAATTACGCGGTGAAGTCCGTTGCTCCTCCTCGAAGCCTTGTTGTTTAGAGAAGACTCCTTGGTTTTGGATGGCTATTCCTAGGCAGCACTTGCAGCAAGGCTGACTATTGCTTTCTTGCATTTTTGCTATTCAGTTTAAGTCATTCCCTCTAAATCACCCCCCTTGAAGATCTAATGATTGGTAAGCATGAGTAACTGACTTGTAGCATATCAGCTCTGCAGCGTGAGACACCTCAGGGCTGGGGGTAGGAAGCAGCCCAGTCTGAGAAATAATAAACTCTCTGAAAGCATTTAACATGGAAAACACAGAAACTAAGAAAGAATCCAAAGCCTCTACTGACTTGGTTTAGAATAGTACCACCAGCAAATTGTGCAGTGTTTGAGAATATTGATAAACTTCAACACTAAGCTTTGGGGCTTTTTGTTGCAGCTATTTCTTGCTCAATATTTTGAAGAAGTTGGAGTTTGTACAAAGCTGGGAGCAAGGAATGTATATCATTGCCTAAGCAAATTGTGTTCTGCTTTTTGACTCGGTCCTGCCAGCAGGGCTGTTGTGCACTTCAGGACAAACATGGTCCTGCTTCTTATGACTCAGACTCCCGTGGTCTCTCGAGCACCTACTCATGACTCACAGACATCACCCCGATCTTTATCACTGAGGTCAGCTTCAAAAGAGAACAGAGTCTATTATTTCAGGGTTTGTGCTGTCCCCAGCGGGTTCCTTAACGTAACCCCAGCCTTCTCTGCTATCACAGACCTCAAGGTTTCCACAGACCTAAACTCTCCCAGCCAAGTGTTCATTTATGCTTTTCATCATTCTTTTCTCATGCGTTTCCAGCTTTTATCTTCAGGAGAGTTTGCCCCACTGCTTTTAAAATAGCACCCTTCTGGATGGCTGAAGGGAAGGGGGAAGAGATTTTAACCCTTCCCTCTCTTACAAAAACAGATACCAAACTACAGTGGGACAAACGTTCCTGAGACTTCCTCTCCCTTCTCCTTGCTGAGAGCGGCAGGTTCAGGAGGGCTCCAAAGGCCAGTGCAAACCCAGCAAGTGTAAAAGCCAACAAGTCCCCTCTGCTTTATGTGCACTTCAGTTGCTCTGAAGCAAGGAAAGCTGCAAGTCCCATGACATCGTGCTGGGCACTGGAAACAGCGTGTTTTCTGGAGGCAGTGTAGTTTCAGAGCGGAATCTGAGGTTTCCTTTCGGTGCTGGGGCAGCGCTGGTGCTCAGCGGATGAGTCACGGCACTGGGTGAGTGACCAGTGCAAGAAAAGGAGAAGTTCTCTTCTTTAATGGTGATACAACACAGCAAAGTCCTCCATGACCATCAGAAGAAAAATGGTCTGTTTCCAACAGGTTTTACTACCAAACATGCCAAAAATGTAAATAAAACCTATAATCGCAGGCTTCCTGCATGGGGAGAAACAGCAATCTCGTCACTGCAGAGAGGCTCGCTGTGTTTCCATGTTCTGTCACCTCGGACCAAAGCCGTTTGGCTGCCCAAACTAGAGGCAGTGCCAACATGGGGTGCACAGCGTCTGCTCCAGCTGGGGCATCTGCTACCCCTGCCTTACCTCCTGTTGCCTTCTTCCTCTGCAGCTTCTCCCAGACTTCCTCAGAGCAGAGCAGTGCCGTGAGGAATCAAAATCATGGCATTATGTAGTCAATGAGGGAACTTGGAGCTGGGAGCTTGTAGTGGCAGCAAGTCCTGCATAAAACACTAGGCTAAGTGAAAATCGATGAGAATGGTACTTGGTGGGGTAAAAGAGAGTGCTGTGTCCTCTCTTTTGGGCCTGCATCTGCTGAGGTGAGGATGGGGAAGCTGAGAAGTTTTCAGTTCTCCTCCCACACAGCACCACACACTTCTGCCCTGCGTGAACAGGGCCACGGCTCCCCTGTCCCCTCACTTCTCTTGTTCTTTGGCACCCCCAAGAGCGCTGATGCCAGCAGCTGCTGCTCCAGCCTGGTTCCTCAAGGCCAGCTTCGGGGAGCCGGTGCCGCAGCCAGCGCTGCTGTGTGGGGTGGGTGACCTTACCCCGGGTGCAGAGCACAAGAGACCCTCCCACTCATCTCCAGTGGTCCCCACGCTTCTTACCCTCGGCCAGGGCACAGCTCCTCTCCTCCCAGCTGGGCTGGGGCAGCTGGCCAGGGCTGAGACCCAAGAGACCAGTGCTTGGAGTGGGGTCTGGCACTGCCATGGCCCCTACAAGGACAGGCTGGTCCCCTCCCAGCGCAGCAGCCTGACACTGTAGCACGACCGTCCCTCCATGTCCACTGCTGTCTATGATACCTTCCTAATACAGACAGGAGACTTTTCTCCCTGATCTTGCCTGATAATCACGTAGTGTCCTGAAGAAGTGTCGTTGTAAATCAGAGCACTAAAGGTGAAAACGAGGCTCTTCTTCCCAGTGCTCAGGCCATAAAAAGCCATGTGAACAGCTATTAGGCTGCTGACTGGGGAAGGGAAGATCTGTGGGGGCAGAGACAAAAGCCTTGTGGGTCCAAGCCAGTGCCAAGAGGGGGGGCTTGTGTGACCCAGAGCTCATCTGCATCCCTGTGCTCCCCCTGCTGCCCTGGCTGATTTAATAAAAGCCAGTAACTCTCCCTACAGATTTGCTTTGCTAAAGCCTGTGGGTCCCTGACAGGCAGGGTGGGCAGAGCACCACAGCACCACCAGTACCTGTAAAAGGCAAATGGTTGGCAATGAGGGAGCAGACCTGGCTGTCGAGTAACACAGCATATTGCAGGAAACACACTCCAGCTGAGGGCAGGCACAGCTGAGCACCCAGCCTTGCTGCTTTTCTAAACACAAACCTTTATTGTTGCCAGAGGCCTCGGCGTGCCACGGGGTGAGTTTAAGCAGCGGTGACAGATTGCACACCCCCACAGCACAGCCTGCACCCTGTTAGCACGGGGCTCACAGCCTGGGGGCTCCTCATCAGGACAGCACAAAATCCAAGGGAATGAAAGGGATGGGTTTTGCATTACAGAGAGTACAATGCAGCCCTCCTGCTTGAGATGAAGATCCTGGTAATGCAAAACAGCTCAGGAACCACCTGGCAAAAAGGAAGAAGGCGAAATGCACATTCCACGAAGTCTTAAACCTAATGCAGGGCCTGTGGGCTTCTTATTTTTAAGCAGATCTCATGATTTTAGAGCAGTCAGCACCAGAAGTGTGGCTGATCCAACCAGGACAGTATCTCTGTTGTCATCAGACAGATTGACTTGTGTCCCACAGGATGAATCAGTGTCAAGGCTGTTGCATCCAGGGAGGACCCTTGCTCAATCATTATTCCAAATGTCTCAAATTTATCTCTATTTGATTATGCCTCTGGCCCCCACACTATAAAAACAAACTACTAGCAGTCCTTCTACACCAATTCTGCTCTTCCAGAAAAAAAACAGTAAGAAGGCTTATCACCTGCAGGGCCATTCCCTCCTCCTCTAAGTAATGAGCTCCAGTCTGATGGCAAAAATACTCCTCCTGGGGCATCACCCTCCCATACACCCTGCTGTGGTCCCTTTATCGAACAAAAAAGACTCAAGGACAAGCAGGATGTACAATCAGTATCTGCTGAGCTTTTCCAGAGGATGCCCATTTCCAGCACAATCCCTGGCTCCTTGCAGTCTGGGATGTCCTAGGAGAGGAACACGCGCTCGGGGGCACACCTTGCTGGTGTTACCAGCTAGCAGCTACACTTCCATTTGCCATCTCTCTCTCACATTGGTTCTTCAGGCTGCTCAGTAATTCCTTGCTCTATAAAAGCAGGCAGATAACCACTTGGCTGAGGGCTTCTGCAGCAACGGGCAGGGCCTCATTTGCCAAAGCCCAAGAAGGTCATGCAGTTCCCCTGGGTTAAAGCAAGCAGTAAGACTGGTGTATTTATCAGAGCAGAAGGCAGACAGGAAGACGTTTCCTTTGGTAAAGTTTCCCCCTCAATACCTGCAGCCCCACACGGCTGTTCGTGTGGAAAAGCTGGTACTCTACTGAATTCTTTCTATTTCATATTCTGATTCCATTGCACTCAGAAGGTTCTCATACTCTGGATTTTTCTTGATGCATATGCTGTTGTGCCCGTTGTCCTTCGTGGTGAAGGTGTCATTGCCTGCTTCAGTCTTGGAATTCATCTCCTTGTCTAGGCACTTAACAGGGACTTCCACATCAGTCTCCAACCTTGTGATATCTGCAGTGCTATGGCTGAAACAACAGAGAGGCGTTATTGGGAAGGAGGACTAAATCAGAAGTCATTTGATTTACATCTTAGTCAAAGACAAGATCTACCACATGTGGAACTATGACATTTCTGTTAAGCTAGCGAGGGCCTAGGAGGCTCTGAGACGCACTAGCCAGTAACATTAAGATACACATATACAAAAAGAAGCAATAAACATTTAACATTGATATCATAAACTCTCACGGCATCATCATCCTGTACTCAACAGAGTTACCAGCAAGCAGTCTAGCCTTTAGAAACTAACTACTGGTAATAACTGGGAAAACTGGCACTGTGTGAGGCTACGGAGGACTGAGGTGTGTCTCCAAATAGGAAAGTAGTTTCAAGGGCCTAAAGGTTGAGAATAGGACAGGGCAGAAGATACGTTGTTATAACTGTAAACAAATAGGAATTGCACAAAATAATACTTGGATAAGCACTGGGATGTGTTTCTTCAAGAGAGAAGCACATATAGAAGGAACTTATCTTGAGGAAGAGCTGAGAATTCCTGTCCTCGGCTTTGTGAGGTAACGGTGGGAATTTACTACAGCGAGCAGCTTTCCCACATCTGCAAGGCAGAGCAAATGACCCAGAGTACCTTGCTCTTACTCTAACGTATCAAAGAACAGCCTCTTTCTTCCTCCTGCAGTAAAATGTTGCTGTCCTCACGCTGTTAACTAAATGGACTGTTGAGATAATCAGATCCTCCCCCTGCAACTCAAAGAAACCTTTGGCTTTGCCCTGAGCAAAGAGGCCTTTTGGAAACAGACATCAGTGTGATGCCCTCTACGTCTTCTCAACATCCACTGTGAAAACCTGTACTCACAAAGCGACTTCATAGACAGATTCTGGGGAAAAAAAAAAAAAAAGAATCGAAGATGTGCATCAACATGTTTTCTGTGTCCCAGGAAAAACACCCAGCTGCTCCCGGGTACTCCCGTCCCTCCACCCTGCCCCTCCCTGCAAGGGACCAGCTGGGGCCGGGGGCTGCCGGGGATGGGGATGAGGATGAGGATGGGGGTGACGGGGATGCCGGGGACCGGGGACGTGCTTGTTGCGGCCCCGCCCGGCCCGGCCCGGCCCGGCCCGGCCCCGCCGCTCGCCCGCCCTGGCCCGGCCCCTCCCGACCCGG
>WTSP01007845.1:0-12027 GCA_025331215.1 Actenoides lindsayi | reverse complement strand
GGTCGCAGCATGGCGCTGGCGAGGTGGTGGCGGGCGGTGCTCGCCCTGACCGTGGGGCTCATGGTACTGATGGTCGTGTCCGGTGAGTGCCGGGATGCAGGGGATCAGGGGTGCCAGGGAGCCCGGGGTGCCAGGGAGCCCAGGGTCCCACGAAGCCCGGGGTGCTGGGGACCCGGAATGCAGGGCGCCCAGGATGCAAGGCATCCGAGGTGTAGAGGATACAGAGTGCAGGATCGTCCGGCGTGCAGGGGAGCCCAAGGTGTGGGATCCGTGGGGCGGAGGAGACCGAGATGTAAGGGGACCCGGGGTGCAGGGGAGCCCGAGGTGTAGGGGATCCGGAGTGCAGGGGACCGAGGGTCCCAGGGAGCCCGAGGTGTAGGAAATCCAGGGTGGAGGTGGTCCGGGGCGCAGAGCATGGGGATCTGGGGTGCAGGGTGAGAGGGTCCCGGCCGCTGTGTGCGGGGTGCAGGGCTGGTGAGTGAGAGGGTGCACAGCCCCCAGGGAGCAGGAGCAGAGGAGCTGAGGGCCGCAGCCCCATCCTTGCTCCCGAGCCGGGAATAGCTCGGCCCGGCTGTCCCGTGCTTTCAGGCTTAGATAACCGTGTCCGCGATGTAAACAGCTTCCCTGGGACCGCCTGGCACGGCCCGCCTGGCTGGCCTGGCCAGGGGGAGCCCCGGGGAGAAGCTGCTCCATCATCGCTCTGTGGGTAGTTTACTCTGAGAAGGATGGGCGAGACCAGGGAAGAGCAGAGCAGAGCCCAAGTGCCGGCTCTGTGCCAGGGGACAAAGGGCAGCAGGAGAGTGTGCCGTGAGGATGACCTGTTTGGGCTTGCTTTCCCTGGGCAGAAGTGGCCATATTGCCCTCGTGAGACAGGCTTGACCTGACCTCCCCCAGCCCCGCTGGGATGAGCCATCCCAGTTTTCGGAGGATGTTATTTTTGCCTTCCAGCCAGCCTGTGGGTTCATATAAGCAAACATTTCCAAAAGCGGTGGCTGATTTTTGTTGCCTTGGTTCCTGACCGTCCAGGCTGTGATGGCTCTGTCTCTGACCGGAGAAAAATGTGTGTGGGGAGGATGGAGATGCTGAACTGCTCCGAAACCAGGCCTGAAACAGCTGAGAAATAGGAGCATCTAAACCTACTTGCCACAGTGGAAAATATGACCCGTGTGCCTCGCTGGTAGGCAGGGGACTGGCTAGCGAGAGCCACAGCATGAGGGGTTGTTGCTGGGAGGGGATAAAAGGGAGTCCAGTTACTTAGACTAAGTGAAGTATAAAACTGGGACCCCTCCTGTCCCGACCCTGGGAGGAGCCCTTGCTCCTTCACTGCTGTGTTCCAGCCCAGAGACTCAACTCCTGCCTCGGAGGCAGTGCGGATGCCGGGCAGCACACGTTCCTTGGCGCTCCGTGCCTGGGGAAGCAGCCGGCTCCGGCTGCTGAACAGAAGCAGCTCTGTCCGCACGGCCTTGGCCGGCTGCCGGGAGAGATCCTTGGGATGGGGTGGCCTGAGACCTGCAGAGGAGTGTGAGGCAAAGGCATCCCCACGTATCAGCCTGAGCTCTCTCCTCCCATGTTGTAGCTCATGGCAGCGCATTGATGGAGCATGAGGTCATGCAGAACAGGCTGGGCAGCGCAGGCAGCGACTTGAACCGGTGCCCAAGATTTTCTGCCTCCCGAGGCTGGGCTATGGGAGCTCCAGCATCTTTTCGGAAACCTTCGCCTAACTCTGGCTTCTCTGCCACCTCCTTGCCTACAGATGTGGAGTGTCAGGAAGACTAGGATTAACTCAAGGGAGCCCTGCTATTAAAAGACTAATGAGTAGGAGCTCACTGAGTAGTCGCTTAGGCTAATGAGAGCCACGCAGTTTGGTGTGGGTCTGGGCAGTGAGCCCACAGTTCATTAACTTCCACCTTCTCCAGGGCATGCAGGTAGTGGGGGGTTATTCCTAGGCCTCCACCTGAGTTCAGCCCTTGCTCTGTCCCCTGCAGTGTGGCAGAAGAGAGCCTGGCATCAAGGGATGTGCTGTCCCAGCACTTGGCGAGTTTTTGAGCCTTTCGGCCATGTCTGTGGGAATCTGGTCTAGGTTTATGGAGAACGTTGCTGTCTTGCAGCTCTTTGGGCAGAATTGGTTGAGATTGGGAGGAATTTCAGCCTGGCTCTTGGAATCTGATTCAGCACTGCAATGGGGACCAAAAGGTTGATGTTGTGCAGTGGGTTGACCTTAGCTGGTTGCCAGGTGCCCACCCAGCTACTCCTTCAACTCCCCTCCTCAGCAAGATGGGGTGGAAAAGAAGATTAAAAAGCTCCAGTGTGAGTTCTGCCCGTGGGCTGCAGTTCATGAACTGCTCCAGTATGGGTCCTTTCCATGGAGTGCAGCCCATCAGGAACAGACTGCTCTGATGTGGAGTCCTCCACGGGCTGCAGTGTGGTTACCTGCTCTGGTGTGGACCCCTACATGCTGCAGGGAGACAACCTGTGTCATGATGGTCTTCTCCATGGGCTACAGGGGAATCTCTGCTCTGGTGACTGGAGCACTTTCTCCCTCTTGTTCTTCACTGACCTTGGTGTCTGCAGGGCTGTTTCTGTCACTTCGTTCTCACTCCTACAGCTGCCACCCAGTGTTTTTTATCTTATCGTACGTGTTTTGTCACAGAGGCAACACGAGTGTTGGTGATGGGCTCAGCTTTGGGCAGCAGTGGGTCTGTTTTGGAATTGGCTGAGACTGGCTTGTCTCCAACTTGGAGGCAGCTCCTGGTGTCTTCTTGCAGAAGCCACCCTTGCAGCCCCCTGCTACCACCACTTCACCACGTAAACCCAACACCATGAGAGATGCTGGAGGTGGATGAATAGTTGGGGAAGATGATGAAGCACCACCAGTTCCCTCAGGGGACCTGCCTGTGGCCTGGAGCTGCTTTGTGGGAGCTGCTTGGGGAATGATGGAGGTCTGGCAGGCATCCTGCAGGGATGGACCCTGTGCTCTCTCTCTGCATGTCTCCAGCACCTGAGAACTGAGGCATGTGGGCTCCCCCTACAATGATTTTGATTTGGTCTTACAAGTACTAACTTCCATTAGCAAATCCCAGCAATGGGACCAGCCCCATTCCTTTGAAGAATCCTGTGCTGCTCGTGCCTGAGCGAGCCCCAGCCTGGCCAGCCCTGCTTCCCAGCCGAGCAGCAGGAACATTTGTTGCACCAAAAACTTGGGTTTCCCCTGGCTTTGGTTTGATGCGCAAGCTCTGATAAACCCTTTTGTTTAATGTGCCAGGGCGAATCCTGACTGCTCTTCCGTGCTTCTGGTCTCAACCATTGCTCTGGAACGCTGGCTGTCCCTTGTAGGATCCAGCAGCTGGTCCCTGCTGGGTGCTCCCCTCCCCTGGCACCCTGCAGCTGGGATGCCTCTGTGTGCCTCCTCGGGACTCTGACAGATGTCTGCCTTAGGAATGACTTGCAGTGACACGTGGCTTTGCTTCCAGGTGACTTCTGTGATGTGAACCACTGTCAGAATGGGGGTACTTGCCTGACCGGGATTAATGAGACCCCCTTCTTCTGCATCTGCCCCGAAGGCTATGTTGGGATTGACTGCAATGAGACAGAGAAAGGTGAGGGGCTGACCCTCTCACGGGTGCTCTGTGAAGGTCAGGAGCCTTGCAGTGTGGCCGCGTGCCCTCATTGTGGCCCTGTACCACCGGCGCTGTGGTCCAGCCCTGCTGATGGGTGCACAGAGCGGAGATCCAAGCAGAGATGCAGTGACCTCCATCACTTGGGGGGAAGATGATGTCTTCAGGGAGTGACAGCCCACTGGGTGCTCTTACTTTCCACCTGTGCCCACATTATATCCATTTTTTCCCTTGCCCAGGCCCGTGTCACCCTAATCCTTGTCACAACAATGGCGAGTGCCAGCTTGTCCCGAACCGAGGGGATGTTTTCACTGACTACATCTGCAAGTGCCCTGCGGGGTATGATGGGGTGCACTGCCAGAACAGTGAGTACAGACGAGGGGTGGGGTTGGGGGGGCTCTGCTCTTCTGCTAAGGGCTTGGGGACCCTAGGGGCAGCACTGGGAGGACAACTGTGGGGTGTTTGCAGCTGTGGCTGCGTCAGGTGCTGGGCTTTGTTGGGGCTGTGAGCTGGTTTGGACCTTGAAGGGTGGAGGGAAAGACTGTGATGCGGGGACAAGGCAGTGTCTGAGCCTTGCTCTCCATCTCCAGGGGGGACACAGTGCCTTGAGTAGTGGGACATGGGGTGCCTCAAGACTCAGCCTGCTCCATACAAGCCTTGCAATGCTGCGTGTCCCAGTGCACCTGCATGGCCTCAGTCAGCGAGGACAAGGCTTAGGTGACTCCTTGGGTTAGAGCTTCAACCTGTGCCACTATATCAGCAGGAACGCTGCTGCAGTCCTTTCTCAGGGGATGCCTCTTGCCTCTTATTGCTGGACTGAATGAGAGATCTCCTCCCTGGGACTAGCTTTGGGGTCACCTCTTGAGCTCCCCCACTCTGTCTCCTAGACAAGAATGAGTGTTACTCCAAGCCCTGCAAAAACGGAGGCACCTGCCTGGACCTGGATGGTGACTACACTTGCAAGTGTCCTTCTCCGTTCCTGGGGAAAACCTGCCAAGTCCGTAAGTCCCTGGTACCAACTGTACAGAAATCCCTTCCCTTCCTGTTCCCCACTGCCTTGTGCCTCATTGCCAGCCTGCTCAGGATTGATCTCACCAGCTGGTTCAGGGGATCTGGAGGACAGCTGTGTGTGCCTGTGTGCTAACTGCCCTTGGTGCCAGCAAGCCTGGTCTTGATGCAGAGAGCATCCCAGGGAAGATGCTATCTCTTCTCTAAGGGGGGCCCAGAGCCACCCTTTCCTGCATCAGACCTCCGTGCTGTGAGAGGAGCTGATGAACTGTGTGGTTTTGGCTGAAGGCTGGAGAGGGGGGGAACACCTGAAGGAGGGCAGATCCCAGTGCTGGTCTCCATCTCCTGCCCTGTCCCCAGACAAGAGGCAAACGACCACCCAGTTTTGCTCCCTGGTCACCGTCCCTCTTTGGTGCTGATGTCCCCACTGCCCTTAGGCTGTGCTGTTCTCCTGGGCATGGAAGGAGGAGCCATCTCCGATGCCCAGCTCTCTGCATCCTCTGTCTACTATGGCTTCCTTGGCCTCCAGCGCTGGGGGCCAGAGCTCGCCCGCCTCAACAACCGTGGCATCGTCAACGCCTGGACCTCCAGCAACTATGACAAAAGCCCCTGGATCCAGGTACCCATGGCAAGACTGGGAGCACTGGTATAGCGGGAAGCCCTGGTAGCCACGGCTGGTCTTGCTGGGCTGCTCTCATGGGATTTCTCTGCTTCTGGTGGCAATGGCAGGGCTAAATTGCCGCAGCAAAGTGCCACCCAGGGGCATCTTGTGATGTGTTTGAAGAAGGCAAGGTCCCTGGGTGGGGAAGACGGGGCCTTGAGAAGGCAGTCCCCCCTTCTCTGCCCACCCTTGGATGCGAGGCCGGAGGGGTGGAGGACCTTCACCCCTAGGAAGTCACAGCGCTCTGGGCAGCCCCTTTCCCGGCCCCGATGCCAAGCACGAGCCCACCCTCCCAGCCAGGCTCGGCAGTGCTGGTGGGTGCGGGAGCTGCACGCCCCGTCCCCGCTCACGCTCTCTGCCCCCGCAGGCCAACCTGCTGCGGAAGATGCGGCTGAGCGGGGTCATCACGCAAGGAGCTCGCCGCGTGGGCCAGCAGGAGTACGTCCGTGCCTACAAAGTCGCCTACAGCCTGGATGGGCGGGAGTTCACCTTCTTCAAGGACGAGAAGCAGGATGCAGACAAGGTGGGCCGCGACGCTCGGCACGGGGGCTGTGCTGGCTCCCCCTCCCCCCAACCCATCGGCGCTGTGGCTGTTGGGGTGACTATGAGCTGCATCTCAGACTGGCCCCGGGACTGGGAAAGTGCTTTTGACCTGGGTCAAACCCACGCTGGGAACCAGCCCAGCAGTGAGATGGGCACAGGCGGTTCCAGTAGCAGGCGGTGCTCTCTGGCTCTGTTTAATTAACCATAATAAGCATAACCAAAGAAGCAGTGCCGCCTTACGTACGCCCTTCAGATAATATCTTTATTTCTGACGCACTGTGGGAACTGGGCACAGCCTGGAAGTGTTACTGAACAGCTTACGTGGCTCTGTGCTGTCTCTGCACCGAGCGTGAGCTGACAGCGTGTCTCACTCTCAAAGCAGGAATACTCCTTGACTGCAGTGCTCTCCACTCTCAGTTTTTTACGGCAAGTGTCTCTTGGTTGTTTTTTGAGCATCCAGGCAATGGCTGGGAGTGTTTGCCTTGCTTTAAAAAAAAACAGAAGAGTTTCTCTTGTTTCTGCAGTGGTGGAAACAAATGTGTGAAAACACAACCTGACTTTTTTATTGTGTTAAAAAGAAAGCAGCGAGCTGTGTCTCGTGTATTGTGCTAGGGGGAGCATCGCCATGGAGGGAGGGAGCAGGTGTTGCTGGGTCCGTGGCTCCGTAGGGCAAGGACGGAGCAGGGAGTGTTGCAAAGCTCTTTTGAGAGCGTTGAAGCTGCTGCAAGGTCATTCTCTGCTCCAGGGCACGAAAGCAGAGCCCAGCTTCCCCTGCTCTTGCTGTTGTCAGTGCCGATGTCTTTCCGCTGGGCAGTTTGATGCAGAGAGCTGGGGCACTTAAGCCCTGCTGGCCATTGCAGGTTTTCCAGGGGAATGTGGACTATGGCACCATGCAGACCAACATGTTCAACCCTCCCATCACCGCCCAGTTCATCCGCATCTACCCCGTGATGTGCCGCCGTGCCTGCACGCTGCGCTTTGAACTTATCGGCTGCGAGATGAACGGTAAATGTCAGTGGCTCTTCCCCTCCCCGAGGAACACAGGGCAGGGGGTGACACGGGACAGGGCATCTCCCCTTGTACTGGTTCTAATCCCCCGGGACAGGTTTGTCAGCGCTTGTTTTTCCTCACACAGGCTGTGGGATGCCTGGAAATAACCCACGGCAGCTTTTGTGGAGCACAAGCCGTTGAGCCGTGCTAACTAAACCACTAACGGCCGGGCTCGAGCTGCATTCTCGTGCTGCTGACACCTTCCCAAGCTGGGGTTTTTTATTGTGCCCCCTCCCCATCTGAGCTGTGAACTGGCCGCTTTTCCTCCCGGAGAGCTTGAAAAGCACTGGAGGATCAAAGTCCTCTGGGCAATGTGAGGGATGATTAGCATTAGCCCTTTCCCTGTGCCTCCTGCATTCCTGCCCTGCGGCACGTCCCTGGCAGCCGGGCGGAAAATGCTGTGTGCTTGGTGGCAGTGGGGTGCTGTGGGGGCTTGGGTCGTGTCCTACCTCTGCGTGGGTGTGGTGCCAGCCACGCTTTCAGCTGGGGATGGCTTTGCAATGCTCCCTTCACCCGTGGAAGTATCCTGCTCTGCTTCATTCCGAGGTCGGGCTGTGCTGCGGGTATGTCTGTCTGTCTCTGCAGCAGGAGGCACTGTGAGCCAGGGAATAGCTGGGAGATAAAAATCCCGGGGAAAGGCGAGCTGGCTGCAACTCTGCGCCTCTGCTGAGCCTTTCCCTGCCTGGCCTTGCCCCTGCTCCCGGCAGCAGGAGCGTGGGAATGTGGGGATGGAACCTGACGGGGCTTGGGGGGTTTTTGCTCGTGACGGTGCCGTGGACTCTTTCCTTTTCACCGCCTGTATAAACCGTTGTGTTACAGTCTATTTAAACACGGCAGGTTGCTCGGAGCCTCTGGGCATGAAATCCCGCCTGATCTCCGACCAGCAGATCACAGCCTCCAGCGTCTTCAAGACCTGGGGCATCGATGCCTTCACCTGGCACCCCCATTATGCTCGCCTGGACAAGACGGGCAAAACCAACGCCTGGACGGCACTCCACAATGGCCAGTCCGAGTGGCTGCAGGTGGGTCTTGGTGCCCTCCCTCTGCAACCCCATTTCTCCTCCCCAGCTCCTCCAGCAGTGCCCCTGTCCATCTCCTGTGCCGGGGTGGCTAGAAGCAGGATGGGTTTGACAGGAGAAGCTGGGCAGAGCCACCAGCTTGGTGGATCCAGAGCCTTGCTGTGGGGCACAGAGCTCAGCAGTGCTATCCTCGAGCTGGGATTGCAGGGGCAGGTCAGGATGAGGCCACAGCCGCTGGTTTGAGCAGCGATACTGGAGCTCCGGGTCAGAAACATCAATTCCTGTAGGGACAGGGTAGTGCTGTCTCCACAGACCTTGTGGGGTGCACCAAGCCTGCAGCACCCCAGTTCTGCAGCACCCCCCTGGGAAGTGCCATCCCATCCTGGGGTGACCGTCCCATGACTGTCCAGCTGCCCAGAACACCGTGTCTTTGTTTTGAAGGAAAAAATCAGGTTTGCTTTTCTCTTCAGAGTCTGGAATGGGAACAAATAGTTTTGAAATTTCCTTCTCAGTTTCCTTTCGTCCCCTGTTTTTATGCTTTTCACATGATTTCATGACATAATAGGACAAACCAGTTTAGATATTTGTCCTGCTTTTTATTTGGGAAATGATTAAAAGCAGCTGCTTCACAGCCCTAAAAAAACCCAGCTTATCAAAACGTCTGCTGGTGGGGTCGAGACGACACGCTGAGTTGGGCTGTTGCACCACAGGCTGCCCGTGTGTATATTTACATGTATACTCATATGTATACATATACGTGTATACGTATAGCTAGTATTGCTGTCGACAAGCATAAAACAGGAACTAAATTAAAGAGACTTTCAGCTCCTTTGCTGGTTTACGCTGTAGCATGCCAGCAGCAGTAACACAGTGTGGCAGAATAAAGAGAAGAGAAACCATCGCACTTACAGCCCAAATGTCAGACCGCTCTGAGCTGCATATTTTCTCAGCCAGAATCACTTTCCAGTGGGAATGCGTTTCCTCTGGGGACTCTTTTATTTTTTTCTAATTGAGACTTTTTGCTGTCATTCCCACATTGATCTCTTCAGCAGAAAATGTTGAGGTGGTGGTGGTGGGGAAGGGAGCTGAGATGGTGGGGTTTGCATCCCTTTTTAGGTTGCTCTGAGGGATTCTGCAAGTGTTAAAGGGTCAAATATTTCACAGTAGTGTTTCGCTAGTCTGGCTTTGGGATGGGGGTCAAGTGATAATTTCTCCATTCTTGACCCCTGAGGACCAGTGTGTCCCAGATGCCCCCCCAGGACATGCAGAATGCTCTGGGCTGGGAACACTGCTTCTGCCAGGAGCCTCCATGAGCCTTGTCTCTGTGCCAGATTGACCTCCGGGACCAGAAGAAGGTGACAGGCATCATCACGCAAGGGGCCCGCGACTTCGGGCACATCCAATACGTAGCAGCTTACAAGGTGGCCTACAGTGACAATGGCACGTCCTAGACCCTCTACCGGGATGGCCAGACAAACAGCACCAAGGTGTGTGGGGCAGGGCAGGGTGGGTACCGACCTCCTGGGGCTGGGGATGCCACTGTGAGGAGGGATAGGATGGTGGTGGAGAGGTCCTAGCGGTGCTGACGCCCACCTTTCCCTCCCCAGATCTTCCACGGTAACAGTGACAACTACTCACACAAGAAGAACGTGTTCGACGTGCCCTTCTATGCCCGCTTTGTTCGCATCCTGCCCGTGGCCTGGCACAACCGCATCACCTTGCGCGTGGAGCTGCTGGGCTGTGATGAGTAGGCTCCTGGGAAGGAAGGATGGGGCTGCTCTTCCCCGCCGCCCAGCCCGTGCCCTGCCCGCCCCTGCCCACTCCTGCTCCGACCTCACACCCCTCTTTCCACGTCCCCACACTCTGGAGGTGGCCAGGAGGGCTCCTCTGCCCCACATTAGTGCTGGGGCCATAGCACTGCACTTTTTGGGGCCCTTGCAGGTGGGAAGTGGGGATGGCTCCTGCCCTTTCACCCCACTAGCCAGGGGTGAGATCCCCTCATGCAGCTGGGGCTTGGCTAGAGGACCTTCTACAGCAACTGAGGCTTCCTTGGGGAACCCCATCCTACAAATGGAGCTTTACTGGGGGACTCCATCCTGCAACCGGGGCTTGGCTGCATCCTCCCAGCTAAGCCTGGAGACAAATATTCTCCTCCTTTTTGCTTCTGCTTCCAGCAGAGAGGCTGCAGGCAGCGGCAGTCCTCTGCCTGCACTGGGGCTTGGGGCTCAGCAGTTCTGGGGGGCTTAGAGCAGGCACCTCAGGCTCACAGCCTCTGATGTCCCTCCTGCTCCCTGCACGGCTGCAAGCAGGGGCTCTGAAAAACCTACTTGGCTGTTGTCCCCCGCCTGTTTTGCCAGGCCTTGGGTCTCCTTGCCTGTAGTGTCTGCACCGCATAGTGTGAGGGGAGTGACGAGATGGCTCCTATCAAGAAGCAGGGGGTCCCCATTGCCGGTGGCTCTACCCGCTGAGTGCTCCCTGCAGGCGCCTTGGCTGGCATTTTGTCAGGCGCTGCCCATTTGCCTTCCTGGGGTGCAGGCTCCAGCACCTTTCAAGTCTCAACATTGCCACCATCCCCACCTCACTGCAGTTTGGGGCGCCTGGAGGTCTCTTGTCCTCAGAGCCAGGGGGTCTGCAATGTGTTAGTGAGGGAGAGATGGTCTGTAGCCACGAGGGCGCCGAGGAAAGATGGCAAAGGTGGTGATTAAACCACCCAAATGCAGTAGGTAGAAAGCTGTGCCATGACCCTTTTTGTAACCCGATTTTTTTCCCTTTCCGTGGGGTGGAGGGTAAGCCTCTCGAAACACTCGAGCCCTCGGGATTAGCAGTAGGAGACGAGTGAGACCCGGCGCTGGCAAGTGGGAGTGTGGACAGGGTGTCTGGGCAGCGGCGCTGGCAGCGATGCTTCCCCCCATGTGCTGGGATGCGAAGTGGCCGCGGGGCCAGGCTGGTGGCGGGTTCGCTTTGGCAAGTGCCGAGGGAGCCCGGGTGGGATGGCAGCGGCGGCCCCGCTCTGGGGGTGTCTCTGACAGTATTAAAACAAGCTGAAATTTTGGGACTGGTGGCGTGGCTGCTCTGTGCCTCCCCGAAGAGCCACCTCCCAGAGCCTAGCAGGTCTACTGATGTCCCAGGATCCCCCCAGCCTCCTGGCTTCTACATCCTGGGGGTTGCTGTGCTGACCCCACCACCTCTCCTGCTTTCACAGACTCTCCTGCCTGAAAAACAGGGTACCAGGCCATTGTGCATTATCCCTGCTGCCTCCACCCCGTTACAGCTGCCTGAGCCTGCGCTCCCAGATGGCTAAGTGCAGTGGGATGGGACTTGGGGAGGGGAAGCTGCTATCAACACCCCACGCCCTGTGTCTCCTCCTTTGGCTTTGATCCTGGAGCAAATCCCCCAGCTTGAAGCAAAATTGGCTCTTACACCCCAGCGTGCTCCCAGGGATGGAGGGAGCTGTGGGTTTTGCTAGGGCTGCCTGTGGGGATGCTTCCAGCAGAGCCTCCCTGGGCAGGGTCGGGGGATGGATGCTGCTGGAACCTTGTTCATCGAGGCTGGGGTCCTTGATAGGGAAGGAGCACTGGACTGAACACGACCAAGAAGCTTTGCTCCTCTCTAGTCTTCTGTCACACTGGGCAGGAACCCCTGAGGTTGGCCCAGGGCCACCTGCATCCCACCACACTTCTCTGTCCCTGCAGCTCTGGGCAACCTCCATGCACCTTCCTGCTGCCAGCAGTGCCCTGCTTGGCCATGCATCCTCTCCCTGGGCCCTGCTCACAGAAAGGGGGGTCCTGTGTGGGTGCCAGCCCCGGGCACCAGAGGGACTGGGAGGCTGTTTGCAGAGACGAGGCTGAATTCACTGTGGCTGTGGCTGCTTGGTGACAAATCACAGTCACAGCTAGAGCCGAGGACAGGGAGAACAGTCAGACCAGTTCACCTCTAGACGTGCCACCCTTATCACTGGGAAGCTGGGGCAGAGATAAGAGCAGCTTGCTCCCAGTCCAGCCAAGACAGCCCTGAGACAGGGGCACAGCAGAGGCTCCATGGGGAGGGTGATGGGAGCAGTTGCCGCCAGTCAGAGCAGGGCATGGATCCTCAGTGCTCAGACGCTGTTTCCCCCAGCCCACTGCCACCCCCA
>WTSP01007843.1:16806-30336 GCA_025331215.1 Actenoides lindsayi | reverse complement strand
GACAGTGAGAGGTTTTCCCACCCAGGGCCGGTCGCTGAGGGCTCGTATTGGACTTTCCCAGGGAAATTTCGGGTTTGGACAAGGGTCCCCGAGCCAGCCCTGCTCTTCCCCTGGGCGTTCACCTCCCAGCACCGCACAAGGTGGGCTCCTACCCCACCGGCTGCCCCAAGGGAATCGGGGCAGCTGCCCAACAGGCAGCTTCCAGACTTTCCACCCCAAACCAGTGCCGTGCATAATTCAGAGCGCAAATAAAAGGAGCGACAGACACTCCAAAATAACCTCCTCCAGCCGGGGCAGAGTCGCTGGAGACTGGCTGCTGGTTTGGCCAGAGAAGTGCCTGCAGAGGAAAGGAGTTTCCTTGGCTGAAATGAGTTCAACAAAGTGCTGGGCTGGGCACTGTCACTGCTCAGCGGGAGCTGGGGCAGCTCAGCAGAGTGGAGGCACTCTGTATTTTGCAGGATCAGGCCCTCTCTCGCCTAGGGAGGGGTGGGGTGATCCTTCTGCTGGGACAGCAGAGGCACCCTCCGTCCTTGGCCTGGAGCAGAGAGTGATGGTAAGCTCCCATCCAGGCACAAGACATTGACCATCTTCTTGTGCTCCCCATTGCAGGACACCTTCTCATCCTGACCCAAGCACCAGCCCTTGGACTTGCCAGAGCTGATGCCCAGCGCCACCAAGCCCACAGCATGTCCCCTAGAGCCCCCATGAATGAGGTACCACAGGATCTGCTTTTGGTGAATTAGAGCCATGGTCTGGCCATGAGCTGTGGTGTTCCAGCATCACTTTCCCAGTAAAATCAGCCCTTTTCTGGCCCAGCCCTTGTGCTGGTGTGGCAGACAGGATGGCTTCATCATAGCCAGCCCCATCCAAACACCTGTTCAGGTCCAGGAGAGCCAGGTTGGAGGAGGAGCAGGAACGTAGTGTAGTCTGGAGTCTGTTGGCCCAGGAACCCTCCAGCAGCTTCATCTTTCCTCAGGGACAAGACAACTAGCTCATTTTCTTCTTTTTTTTAGACCGTCTACAGAACCGACCCATTTGTTGAACACTTCTGCCCAACCACAGGAGTTATTTCCAGGCAAGCCTGGCACAGCATGGGCACATTTAAGCCAGCCACAGAGTGGGTGAGGTCCCTCCATGGCCAGGACATTGCCAGGGGGACCAAAGTGTGGCAAAGCCTCACAAAGAAGGCCCTGGCATCCAGCCCTACCTTCTTCTCAAGAGCTGTGGCTATGACCTACCACTGGGTAACCAAAACAAGCAAGAGGAGACCAAAAAAAGCGTCCCTCAGAGACAGTCCTGGTCCCTTGCAGAGTGACCTACGGCACAGTGTTGGGCAAGACGTTTCATCCCTGCGTGCCTCCGTTCAATGTGGATGGCAATGATTTACACCATGTTAGCATGAGGGTTTCAGCCACGGAGGTTTGCAAAGCACTGAGTCAAACTGAACAAGCCAAAGCCACCGAGCTGCTCTCACCATCCGATTCCTATTAAAAAATACCTCTGGGCAGTTTGAAAGCCACAAGTGGCCACAGTGACCCCAGGTACAGCCATGGCCATAGAGCTTCAATGGCTTTAAAGGCCTCTTTTTTTTTTTCCTTTTTTTTTTCCTCTTCAGATTTCTTTAATTTTACCTGTCCCCAAAGAGTACACAGATCTGCAAGAACTTGGAGGAGCTTCCAGACAAGTCATGCTCGGTTCAAAAGGTTAGCTATGTGAAGATTAAAAATTAAAAAGAAAAGAAGTACAAAGCCTTTTCTTTTAAGGGAACAAGGCTCGCATGGAAGTTGTGCAGCATTGTGCTGAAGGACATCAGCTCTGCAGCACTGCCAACCACAGGCATTCAAAACTCATGAGTCAGACTCCCCAAAAACCTAAGACTGGTTTTGTTCCCTTCTGGATTTTGAGCCTTGAAGCATCACGACTTCAAGCTTTTCTCTTCCAAAAAAGACATTTTTTACCAACAGGGTGAGAGCTGAGCCCTTCACATCACCACTGGGCTCTAGGAGTCATGACTGTCAAAAAAACCCCATTAAACACCATGAAATGAGCAATAAACCTCTGCATTGCCCCCCTGAATTTGACAACAGCGAGGCCAAACCCAGGACAGCCTGAAGGGTGGGAGCAATGGAAGCCTGGTGACAAGAAAAGCAAGGTCCTCACCATTAACGGTGACATTGATGGGCCACGACAGGGGGGAGGATAAGGGGAGAGTGAAAAAAAAAAGGAAAAAAGCAGAGATACCTGTGAGGAATACGCGTAATTCCGCGGAGAGGCAAGAAGGGGGACTTTTTTTAAGGGCAAATATACAGCTAAAGCAGCTTAAAATGGGGCCAGGCATTAAGAAGGACTATTTTAAGTGGCAATTTATTCCCCTAATAAAAAGCGAAGGATGCAGGTGCTTTGGCAGGGCTGAGACGGGAGCAGGCGGCTGTTCAGAGCCGGGTGTGCAGCTCCGGCCGGGCCAGGGGCTCCGGCACAGCTGGTGGCTCTGCGTTTATTGGGCTCCTGTTCCCTGGTGCCAGGGCCCATGGATGGATTGCAGCTACCCTGAAAGCACTACCCACCCTGGCCTCTCACCAACAGCTCTGAGTACAGGCTGCGGTAGGTAGCGAGGGTGTTTTATCCAGATGCTACAGCCGTCCCTTCTCCAGCTGGGCAGGGAGAGGCTTGTGCCCACGTTCTGCTCCCTGCACCAGGTTCGTTCATGCCAGGAGGTTTCTTGACCGAATTCCCAAGGCGGAGAGGCAAAAAGGCAAGAAGACTTTGCAAACTGGATGGTACCATGCTCGCCAAATTGCCCAGGGCTCCTCGGGGCTGACTGTGCTGCTCCAGAGCCGTGGCTCTTGCACATCATCCTGCAGAAACCAGGCAACGTCCAGCTTTTCGCTTTCATCCCTAAATCCAGAGCGCACGAGGCAAAGCGTTGTGGAGATGAACATACCGGACTCTGAAGTAGTGGAAGTGGCAAAGCCACTTTGCAGTGAGCACTGAACAGTTTGGTCTGGCCATGCATACCTGCTCGTACCGACACTGGTACTGAGCACCACAACTGCCAGCCCCTGTAGAAGCTGCAACCTTGACTCTCCATTTTCGTGTCATTATCACTCTTCCAGACCTGGTGGGAACTGGGAACACTGAGCAAGTTTCAATTCTGAGCCCATCTATACCACAGACAGATGAAAGATCGTCCTATACTTACCCCAAGGAGAATACACTCTCAGTGCTCTCAGTTGGCACCGATCCCTCGCCCTCTATTCCAGTGCATATTCCTTTCAAACTATCGCCCTCGTATTAAAAATAAAACAAAACTGTCTCTGTCTCTCTCCTGCACTGCAATGTCTGAGTTGAAATGGTAGAAGTGCTCACAGAAAAGCATGGTTAATGTTACCCTGGAAGGATCCAGGACGGCATACCAGAACCTGGTTTTGGCAACTGGGAACCAGTTTTCAGCCATATATATCACCGTTCCTGCAAGCGCTCCGGTCCACACGAAATTAGCCCTATGGAATGTAGATTTCAGATTCGCTTTCCAGAAGTACTTAAATGCAGGAGCTAAATTTTACTCTTTCTACATTTCCTACCTGTTTAGGAAAGCAGGAACAAAGTCCTGGCCCTTTCTTATTTGGGTTCCTTCCCAGGAAGGTTTGCAAAGCCCACGTCTAGCACTGCGGTTTGTTTGCAGCCCGAACAAAGACCTTTTAAGCAGCAGCTCCCAACAGGAGCTCACCACCTGCCTGCCCCTTGCCTTGCAGTTTACTTTGGGGTCTCTTTTTCAATAATAGCTGGAACACGTGTGCAAACCGGTGAGATTTTTTTTTTTCCTCTATGCCTACAGCGCTGGCTGCAAACCAAACGCCAGCCCAGGGCCTGCAGCTGGGAGAGGGGAAAAAAAAAAACCCCAAACCCAACAACCTGTGGAATGTTTTCTTGCTCCTGAGAGCTCCAACACTTCCCTGCTCTGGGGAGCCCTTGCCGTGGCTGGCTCTTGCTGCATCCAGCAGCCAACGGGGGTTTCCTTTCCAGTGGGCTCCAGCTAGAATTTGGGCAAAGGCTGGGAGCGAGGGGGATGCGTTTAACAACTGCTCGGTCACATTTTTCAACGGATGCCATTTGGCTTCTTGCTCAACCACCACCCTCGCACATCCTTGCAAATGGTGGCTTGTTGCACAACTGCTGTCTCCTTGCAAATGGTCCCATGAGGGCCAGGGGGTCTGCTTTGCACCCAGCCACTGAAGTTTGTCCTCACCAACGGGTTTTAAGCTGTGTTTTCACCTCCCCGACACCAACCTCATGGCCACAAAAGCAGAGGTGGGTGCAGTTGGTTTAGCCAGGAATCCAGAGCGGTTTGTGCAACCAGCAAACCCCAGCCCCACTCAAGCCCCACCGTGCAGGACACGGCAGCCCTGAGAACCTTCCTCAGTTCGAGCAGCTCATGCAAGAATAACGTAGAGTAACAGATACATCCGAGGAAACAGCACAGAAAAGGAACAGGGTACTTTTGGGGCATGCTGGCACTCAGCTCCACTTCCCACTCAGGGCTGGACGCCTGGGGAGAAGCAGGGTATTTACGGGCTGGCTTGGAGGGATTAATTTTCACAGTAAATAGGGACACCAGAGTTTTTTCACTAGTTATTGGTAGAGTTTCAATTTTGCAGGGGTTTGTGGTAAGTTTATGGCTTGTCCAGGCAGGAGAGCGACTGGAGACATGGTGTGGGCAGCATGGAGCCCCTGTGCTCCCCATGGGAATGGGGATGGTTCCTGCAACAGCAGCTAAAAACAGGAGCTCTCCGCAGCTCATCTCAGCTGTGCCCGAGGAAGGCTTTAGCACAGCCCTCTCGGGTCAGTGCTTTAATGCTGTCGTGTCGTTCTCCCCCTCCCAGAGCCCTTTCCAACTTGGCTGGAGTGGTTTTAAAGAGCTGCTGGGTTTTTTTTCCTCCGTGCATGCCTGCCTTTCCACCAGACCCCCTCCTCGGGGACAGGCGAGCGCGTCCTGTCAGCCTCAGAAATAGAGAGTGGCCGATATCTCAGCTCCAAGCCTCCTCCCCACACCCACAGCCACAAAGGCGGGTGCTCAGGCACAGCATTCCTGCTCCCTGCGTCCCGGGAACAGCTGTACCGAAAAGATGCCGAGAATCCCTGCGAGGCTCCGAGGAAAAGATCTTAACCCAGGAGGGGAGCAGTAGTGACACAATAAAAAGTCATAAGAAAAGAGAGAAGCCACTTAGTGGATTAGCAGTCCAAATGCTGCTTGGCTTTTGGTTTCCTTTCCTCCAGCTTTCCTGCACTGCACGGTGTTTTGCTCAAATTCCTCCACCCCAGAAATGGTCAGCTCCTCAACTTCAGACCCATCTCCTGGAGGTGTTCACGATTCACAGCCTGAGGGCATGGCTGAGAAACTTAACTGCTCTTAAGTCCCTCTGAGAGCACAGGAGGGCACATAGGCAGGCAAAGCAGGCATCAGATGTTGCATCATGAGAGTTCTCTGATGTCCATGTCCACGTAGAGCAGGGCCAACCACTCCAGGTCAAGGCAGATTCAGAGCTTGGTGTGTATTTCACAGGTACAGCAAAGGTAGCAGGCTACCTCCTGCTGTTGTAAAAACCCCCAGAACCTGTCCCTTACCAGGTCTTCCCTTGGAGCCAGCGTGGAGCAGAAGATGGTGTTTCCCTCCCACGCTGCTCCAGCAGCACTCACCCAGGCTCGGCACGGGGACAGGGGATGCAGGGGTGGGGTATCCCCATGGGGAGCAAGAAACCCCACAGTCCTCACCCACCACGCACCCAGGTCAAACACCCAACACAAGGCGTGGAAGGACAACATTCCCCTTCGCTCCTTTAGGTATCGAGGGCACAGAGCATCTGCTGCCAGGAGGCACCAGCTGCGTCAAGAATGTTGCTGTTGGGGAGACGCTGGAGCGAAGGGGGAGGCTGTGGCGGTGGCAGCAGCTGTCGCCTGCCCACAGCCCTCCCGGCCACGCAGGACATTTAAATTTTAAAGCACACTTGCTAGACGCTGCTGTTTTCTCCTCTGTCCCGGTCCACCTCGTCAGACCCTGTCCCCAGGAGCCACCAGTCCACCAGGCACCCATGGGTTCACTGGTGGCCAAGCTTCTTCTGCCCACCATCAGCACTTTGGTCTTCCTCCCCACCATCAGCATCGCGGCCAAACGGCGTTTCCACATGGAAGCCATGGTTTACTTCTTCATGATGTTCTTCGTGGCGGTAAGATGTCCCCTTACCCCTCCCGCATGTTTCATCCCTCCCCCCTGAACGCCCCCTGCATCGGGTCTCCAGCAGGAAGGGCAGCTGGATCTCACCCACCAGCAGTGAGCGCGACCTCCAGAATATCCATTTTCAGTTATTTCCCACCATATGTGGTGCTGAGCGGCTGATTCTTCAGTTTAGGGTGTCCTAAGGGCTGGCCTCACATAGATCTAATGGTGTTTTATGGTTGTGAGGTTAGGGAGAGGGTCTGGGTGCAAAGAGACTTGATTGATTCGCGGTGTTTTGGAGTTGTTTTCTCTCTTTGTTTTACAGCGGGTCCATGCTGAATTTGGGCTTTAAATTGTATCCAGAGCCTCTCGCTATGCTTCTGTCATTTTAGCCAAAAGCACGTAGTCGGGTTATTGATTTTGCAATCGCTAACTGGTGATGGGAGCAATGCCGGAGTCAGGGGAGTTTCTGCACTGGGAAAGGAAAGACTAAAATATGCTGCTGAGCTATCAAGAAAAATAATGATTAACCCTCCACCCTGGCAGAGCTGTTTGAAAACGTGTGTTTCACCAGGCTCGGAATTTCCCTGCCTTTCCTCGAGTGGGAATAGCGAGTGGAGAAAGTTGGTTGTCTGTACAGACACAAACCAGTTCATATTCCTGCTCCCAGCAGTCAGCTGCCCTGTGCTTTGCATTGCTGCGAAGTGCCCCTGTACACACACAGGCTGAGCACCTAAAGCAGTATCCCCACTGGAAAAAAACCTATTTAACCCCATGGCAAAGCTCAGCTAAAGAATATGAAGGAAATAGCTCAGCACCCCAACTAGTATTGCATTTTCCTCTTCTCCCCACCCATCTCAAGGCATCTCATGAGGGTTATCGGGTCCCTTGCACAGAAACAGGGAAACTGAGGCAAGGAGGAGATAAAGGACCTTCCCGATGTGAAAAGCTCTTCCACAGCAGCAGGGCTCTGAGGGATGCCAGCCTCTTATTCCTAAGGATCCACCATTCAAGCCTCCAATTACAGCACAATGCAGGGGGAGAAATTCTGCCAGTTCTACAAAAAAACTACAGGACTAGTTAATAAAACCGTCCCAGCCGAGCCCCCCGCCCAGCTCCCCGGGGAAGCCAGACATCTACGATTTCATTTTGCACCAGGTTTGCGTCTGCTCCACCTCCCCGAGAAGTCAATAGGAAAATTGGCCCGTGTTTCGACGGGAGGTGGAACAGGTCCGCACAGAAGAGACTGGAGAGGCAAAAGAGCTGTGCGTGGGGAAGGGAAGGAAGGGAAGGCAGCTGCCAGCGTGGTCGGGGGGGGGGGTAGGAAGGGCAGCAGCTGCTGCTGTTGCCTTTCTTGTAGCATCCCACTCCTCCTCCCCCCGGAGAGCGGCTTGGAGCAGTGAAAGCACATGTCCATCGCAGACAAGTGCTGCGAGGCCGGCCAGAAACACGCTTTTTGTCTTCCACCCTTTCTTCCCCCTGTCTCCAGACTCCCCAGACCCAATCTCAAGCAGAGGAAAGAATTACGGCCGCGGTGCAATCTCCTCTAGAAACTGCAGCGAGCCAAAGGACTCGCAGCAATTCCCATTATAAATAATATCAGCATCCCCGCTGGGCCGTGACAGCGAGGATTGTTCCAAGGGCGTCCTGCCAAGCAGCGAAGGGACTTCTTCAGCAACTGCGAAGCACGCTGGTGCTACCACTAGAAAACTTGCAGGGCCGAGCGCTCGGAGGGAAAGGCGAGAGCCAGGCGAACGATGGGAGCATTCCTCTGATTGCACTGGAAAATTTCTCTTGGCTTGGTTTGCGTTTGTGTTGCATGACAATGGGGTGGTTTTGTTTTTTTTTTTGCAAATAACCTAATCAATGAGCTGACGGGCAGGAACCAGCGGCTTTTAAGGGAATGCACTAATGAGTGAATTCCTCAGCATTCAGGCTCTGGCCATACAAACCCTATTTAGCCTGGACAGTGACCTGGCATCCATACACATTTCATCGGAACGCTCATTTTGAATTGTTTTACAAGAGTCTTTCGCAATTAGAACCATAACCCCAGAGTCCTCCTCCTGCTGGAGAGGCCGTCCCTGCACCGCCTGCGGCTCCGCTCGAAGCAGCTTGGTCATCAGATTGCAAATTCTGGCACAGACCAAGAGGCAAACTGAAGCTCATCCACAAATAATCTGTGCTAAGAGAGAAGAATGCGGATTCTCAGGCCATTTGCAATCGGGAACGGCGACATTATATCTCAAATCTATTCACTGCTGCATGTCAGTGACCCTGCTGTATTTGAGACTGTTCCGTTCCTGGCTGGCCATCCTTTCAACGGTCATGCAAAGACGGCTTGAAACCAGTTGGTAAAAGCATTTATCTTACTGGTCTGTGGGTAAGGAACTAGTTTTCTAATGTGTTTTTCTTTTCTTGTTGTTTTTTTTTTTATTTAATAGATTTACCATGCGTGCGATGGTCCCGGCTTATCAGTGCTGTGCTTCATGCGCTACGATATCCTGGAGTACTTCAGCATCTATGGAACAGCTCTGTCCATCTGGGTATCCCTGATGGGTAAGCATTGATCACTCAGGGTTCCTACCAAGCACCAGCTTTTGCAAGGCAGGCAGGATCTGTCGACAGCACTGGTGGGATGGTTAGTGGGTATGGACCCCAGAAACGCTGCTGCCTTTGAGCTCCCATCTGCAAGATTTAGCTCTGAGGCTGTCTTTTATGGAAGTCAGCCCGTGCTGTGGTTCAATCCATATATATATGGTTTAATCCTTGGAAGGCCATTGCACTCACTGGGGTCCAGACACTCATGAAAATTATCCTTTTTTTTTTTTGCTCTTGGAGATAAACAGAGCTCTGGCGCCAGGGGGTTGTGTTAGTCGTGTGTTCCTCTGCCTCCACAACCTCTCTTGCAGCAGACCCTTACAGCAGCAGGATTATCTATTTCAAATTGGCAAGTAACACATGCAGCCTTGTGCTCTAGTTCAAGGCAGGACAGTACTGTGAGATGACTTAGTGTCAAACCTCGTATGTCAGGGAATCTCCCATTTCTCTTCGTTTTCCCCATACTGAGCCCATCAGCTCGTCCTGTCCTGACCCGGGGCCATTATGAAACACAGAATTTGCCACTTCCCTTGGTAGAATGTGAATCAAAGTGGTTTAGTCAAAACAAATACCCCTTCCTAGTTTATCAAAAGCCTAGACTGGGCTGACGGGAAATACTAGATCTACTTAGAAAAAGCAGAAATACATTTCACTTCCTTTTTATCCAAAATCCTGACTCTTGCTGTGTTACTCAGTTTTCTTTTTTCCCACATTCTCTTCACTCTTTTTCTCATTTGCTCCTGAAACAAGGTATAATAGGATTTTTGTTTTTAAATACGACAAAACTAAAGAAGGATGAAAACCTCACACCTATTGTTATCCCATTTTGTCAATAGGTTTTTTGGGAGGACATGAGTATTTCTGACAGGGTAAGAAGAGAGATGAGGGGACAGTCATTTTCCAACAGCAAAGGCTTTGCTCTGCTATTTCAGACCATGTCTAGCAGCTGCAGAGTCAGCCAAAGTCCCCAACCCTCCTGATGCTCAGCTAGGGTCCTCACACTGATATACAGCCCCAAAACACCCACAGGACTTTTCCCTCTGCCCCTCAGGGCTCCAGGGGTGGTGCAGAACCGCTGGCTGGGCTGGGGCAGCTCCTGCAGCCCCTGAGCCCAGCATGGACCATGAAGCAGCATCCCCTCTGCTGAGCACAGATCCATCCCTCCTCCCTTTGCCACCAAGCAGCCCGATGCCAGGGCATGCAACGGGATAAATCCCCTGTGCAGGGAAAAAGGAGCGAGGTTAAATATTAACCTTAGAAACTGCTCTGTTCTCCCAAGGTATAAGTCCCAGGGTGGGCTCCCACACTGTCCGTGGCACTTCAGTGCTCCTTCTGCTTGGCTAGAAAAGACAACGAGGCAAACCATCTCCAAAGGACATTTTCAATAGATAGCAGCAGTGTCAGGGTAGGTCAGAGCCGATCCAGACACTTTGGCTCCTTGCAGCAAAATTCAACTTGATTGCTTCATTACTGCACTCAAAAACCTTGCAAAAAAAAAATAAATAAAATACAAATCCCGGACTACGACGTTTAAAATATTGACCCGCAGGGAAACAACAGGGATTAAAATGCGGACATTATTCCTTAGCCAAACTCCCTATAAAACAACGATCCAAGGACATGGAAGGTGTGGTGACTGAAGCCCAGGGAAGCCTCTCGCTGTGGCTTGTAAAGCCCGAGCGCACATGTGCGGACACAGACCCTCGGGCACGCTTCCCGGAATGCAAATCCAGGACAGCCATAACACAGCTGTGCGAGCTGGAAAAGCACGGAGCCTACTGGGATCCATAACTTTTATCAGTTATTACCCCGTTCTGTGCTAAACAAAAGCCTCTAATAATTTACTCACACTGGTGACTTCCAGCTTGCAAATCTCCGGCAGGTGCTGGTGCGGCCGGGCAGCCCGGTCCCCATCGCATCGGCGAGCGTGGTCCTGCTGGAGTGGGGTGGTGGAAGCTGCATGGGGGTGAGCCAGTAAGTTTGGGAGGGCTGGAGATGTAGGATGAACCCAAGAGCTGCTGGTGGGCTCACCGGGTCCAAGCGTCTTTACAATCACCTCCAGCTTCCGGGCTGAAGCAGGAAAGAGAAGTACAGGTGGGAAATCTCCTTTAGCTTCCACATGCAACACTGAATCACAGAATGGTTTGTGTTGGAAGGGACCTTTCAAGGTCATCTAGTGCAACCCCCCTGCAAGGAACAGAGACATCTGCAGCTAGAGCAGGTTGCTCAGAGCTCCATCCAACCTCACCTGGAATGTTTTCAGGGATGGGGCATCAACCACCTCTCTGGGCAACCTGTGCCAGGATCTCCCCACCCTCAGCATAAACAATTCCTTCCTTTTATCTAGTCTAAATCTACCTTCTTTTAGTTTAGACCCATCAGCCCTTGTTCTGTCACAACATAAGACCGCTCAAATCAGCTCCTAGACTCAAATGCCTCAGGATGGTTTGGTTTACCCCTGCGTGCCTCAGTTTCCCCAACTGTGAGGCATAAGAAGGGCAAACCAGACTTGGATGCGGTGCTGAGGTCCCACCCAGAGCAGGTGGGACAGACCCCAACAAGGCTTACGGGGAGCAGCTGAGGCAGAGGGTGGGTGAGCTGACACACCCTGTGCTCGGTGCCACCCAGCCCTGGCAGAGTTCGACGAGCCCAAGAGATCAACCTTCGTCATGTTCGGCGTCCTCACCATCGCCGTGAGGATCTACCACGACCGCTGCGGCTACGGCGTCTACTCGGGACCCATCGGGACGGCCGTTCTGGTGATAACTGTGAAATGGGTACGTAGGGGTGGGGACCGTGCCGGGGCTTTGCAGGATGCTCGCAGCAGGGAAGGGGCTGAGCCCTGACCGTGAGGGGTCCAACCTGTGCCAACGGATTTCTCCTTGAGGTCCTATTCTCGCAGCGCAGGCCATCACCCCGATGAAGCCGCACTTCTCCTTCAACCGGAGCAGAAAGCAGGCAGACAGCAAACAGCCTTTGTGACAAAAGCCAGGTTCGATTGGTCGGAGCAATCTTCCACATCTCCTGTCCCTGCCTTTCTAATCACATAATTATGGAGTTTTTGCAGCTACTTAGGGGCAGAGGGGTCTCATAAACTGTAAATTCCCCTGGAGCCGGGGGAAGAGGTGTATAAAACACGGTGATAAAGTGGAAAGGAATCTTCTTGAAGTCTGCCTGTCAGGCCCTGTGCTGCAGCCTGTGACCTGCTCACAACAAGAGCTGTGGACCCAGGGGGGAGCGTGGTGGGGGAGCCACTAGCAGGAGTGGACACGGAGAAGGATTCAGTGGGGGGATAAAAATTGCAGGATGGAATTGCAGCATAATGGAATTACCGTGGTGCAAGTCCCAGCTAAAGCCTCGTCTAACTGCCTGGCCAGCAGCTAAAAGCAAGTGGCCACCATAGGGAGAGGATGGGCAGGGAGAGAACCAAGGCATGGGACCACCCTGCACTCCCCAGCCCATGGCTGCTGTACTGGGATCCACTCTCCCAGAAACTGGGTTTGCAAGGGCACACATTCCCCAGTTTGGGTTTGGGGTTGAACACGAAGAAAACAGCACTGGGACCAAGAAGGGAGCAGGAGGACCTGTTGCAGCACGTACTCAGAGGTGCTTCCCCTGTGCAGATGGACCCTGCAGCCTGGGGGTGCTGGTCTGTGGGCTTTGGCCGGTTTTATTTCAGCATTCATGGGATCTTTTGGATGCGGAGCAGCCAGCTAAAGCCAGGTCACTGCACTTGGTGTGCTCTCTCTCTTTCCTTCCAGCTACAAAAGATGAAAGAGAAGAAAGGGCTCTATCCAGACAAGAGCGTCTACACCCAACAGATCGGTCCTGGCTTCTGTTTCGGGGCGTTAGCGCTGATGCTGAGGTTCTTCTTTGAGGTATCTGTTTGCACACTCCACCACGCTGACTTTATGAGGTGTAAAGGACATTAGCAAGATAGAAGACCCTCCTTTTGCACTGCTGGGCTGCATCCTGCCTTGAACAAAACCCAGCTCAGGTCTGGGGCTCTGGGGTTGGTGTGCCGGGGTCTGGCAGCAGGGACAATCATCCCTCCCTGCTCGTCCCCATTCTCTGGCCCCTGTTAACTGCAGCGTGGACAGGGACAGATGTGACAGCGAGTGACAGGCAGGGTGATGCTCACTCTTTCCCCCCCGTTAAGCGAGTTGCAAGGACATGGACAAAACTTTCTTCAGCCACACACAGTCCTCAGAATGTTTTCTTGTCAAATACCAGTGGGGTTTTTAGGAAACACAGGTGACTTAAGGACACCCCACAGAGCCACGGCAGGGACGGGGTATGACCCAGCCGTGGCCAGATCTAAAACTGCCTCACGCCAAAGAAAAGACTCTCAGTTGACTCCCAGGGGCACTCGATCCCCTGTTTATAACCTTTTGCTCTCCCCACCGGCCCATCCATCCTTCCTGCACAGAGGGGTCCGTCTGTCCCCCGCAGAGAAGGCGATAACCCCCTGACACAGCTGCCGGTCGTGCCTGGGCTCAGCCCCGCCGTTACAGCAGCTCTGTGCATTGGGAGCTGCGAGATACAACCTCACAGTCATCCCCGAGGATTATTTTTCAAAGCATTTAGTAATTGCAAATTCTCGCAGAACATAAAAATGTCACTTAGCAGAAACCACCTCCCCCCACGCCCCGGCCTCGCCGCCGCAGCCTTCGCGGGGTAATGAAACACTTCATTCAAGAATTGGGAAATGTGCAAAT
>WTSP01007842.1:0-30330 GCA_025331215.1 Actenoides lindsayi | reverse complement strand
CTTTGGGAGATGTGTCATTGTTCATCTGCCTCATTCTTATATGTAGCACCTGTTGAGAGCAACCCTCACAGCCCTTCGAGATTTCTTTGTTCTGTCCTCTGTTAAAGAATGATGGTGGCATTGAAACTGCATATTCTAGGTAAATACTGCAAGTTACTTTTCATTTTTATTCAAAAAAAAGCCCAAACCAAAACCTCTCAATGTTGTTAAGTCAAATGGGTCTCTCATTTAATGCAGTGATGTTGCAGCAGAATGTTGGTGGCTCCAGGGGCACAGAAGGAGGAGGACTGGTGGATGGAGGGCCTTATGTGAGATACTCTTGATGGACAAGCAATTTCTAGAAATCCATGTTCCTAGTTCAAGTATTTCAGTCAGCTGTATCCCTGGACTCAGATAAACACATTTGTCCAAGCTGATGCAAGATCCTGGGAAAGAGGAACCTTTTGATACTGTGGGCTGGCAGAGATAAAGCTTCCCAGGAGCATAAGGTGGAAGATTTTCTCAGGCTAGTCCTTGTACACTTCATCAAGCTTAGTGATGGATCACCATTCATTCTCTCCTCCCACATCTCTCCTGATTGGGAGCAGCTGGTACATTCTCAGAGCTTCTGATCCTCCAGCTCTCCACACCTGAGCAAACCTTGTGTCACACCCTCTTGCCTTGTGCTCTCTGCCTGCCTTTCTCTGTACCCAGTGGCACAGCATTCTGATTTTCTTGTATTTGCACCCATGTCAGAGACTTGGTCTCTCAGTGTCCTAGAGAGACAGCAGACAGGACATGACTGGAGAAGGATGGGTTGCTTTCTGTCTCTTCCTGTCCAAGAATTAAGGGGTAGCAAGCAAAGGTAGGGGCTTTTGCTGGTTCAAAAGAAAGGGCAATTCCTCCTCTTTGGGAAAGCTGTGAACCCTTTTTGACAGGTTTTGGTGTATACTGAAGGTCTATATGGCCTTAAAATTTTTGGTAGGGAAACTTATAAGAACAGTGGTCCCACATGGTGCCAAAAGTGGATATACAGCCTCAGCCTTTGAGGTTGGACATAGACTATGTCCCAGGAATATTCAGCAAATGGTTGGACCAGAAAGAAAATAAAGGCCCTGTAAGGACATAGCAGATGGGGGTGATCCAATTTGAAAGTATTTATTTAATCCACCTTATATAGCATGTGATCTATAGAGAACAGCCAGAAAATCCTTCCTTGAAGGGTCTGTGCACCCCAAGATTGTGTAAACTGGGCCACTCTTAGGTAATTTTACCATCTTCAAGAATAGAAACTGCCTCTTTCCTCTGAGAACACAGGATGGTGAGTTTGGGAAGAAAAAGGGAGGCCAAAGAGGTACTTGAAAAAGTGTTAAAGTGGTGAGTTAGAAAGTCACATGATCTTACAATGTTGGGTGAGGTGTTTAGATGTGACAATCAACGAGGCTGACACAGTGAAATAGAATGAATAAGGAAAGGGCACTTTCACTAGACATGGACATACAGCTGTATTAGAAATAGAAGAATTACAATACACTGGTTGGGGATGAGATGTGTGAAAGGAACAGCACAGGTGTGACTGCGCAAGACACCTGAGATGACAAGCATGAGAAGGAAGGATTTATCTCAGAACTGTCTGCAAAAATGTGGCCCTAGGAAAACTTTCTCTACCAGTATAGGCTACTGGAAGAGTCTGGCCTGAGATGCCTTAAATCTGCTAAGACTGAAGAGCCATCTGATAGGAATTGCATACAGTCACCATTGACCTGGACATAGTCCAATTGCTGGTACCTGTGCTCTGACTCCCATTCCTAGCATTTAGACCTCTATGCACAAAACACGTGTGCACAGAATAAAGAGTCCCTCCCCCAGGGAAGTACTTAGAAATGGAATTCAGTAAGACATGGATATACTGAGCTAAGCAGGCTCAAGGCATAGTCAGACAAGCATAGTCATCAGCAACCTGTTTACATGGCTTCTTTTAAAACTTTATTCCTCTATTTTCATACATCTATTCTTACCCAGATCCAGTGGTTCAGGTTCTGATTTGGGAATCTTGACCATACCTCCCTTTATCTTGGTACTTTTTTGTTTTCCTTTCTTTTTTGTTTAATCTTTAAAGAAAAGATACTGAAAGAATTAGAAATTTTGAACTGAAAAACAAAAAGGCTGTCCATCTAGCTACTCTTCAGAAGGCAGCAACATGTTAGGCAGTTCCTGAGAGACACACTAGAGGTCCTGAGTTACATCTTCCAGATACTTATTTCTTTCAGTGGGTGTGCAATCATCTTTTGTTTCTTGAGAAAACAAGGATATTATGAATAAAAATCTTCATCCTGGAATGAGTAATAAATTCTGATGCATGTGACTAGAGAAGAATGTGCAACCCAGCTGCACTGAAATGATTTTGCCTTGTCTCAGAGTCTTACACAGCATAATCTTTGAATAAAGTCTTGCAGTCTCCGTAGTCTGCTTCATTTCCCATCAAGTCTCTCAAATAGTTTGTCCTTCCATGACTTGAGGTCTGAGTGCCACTGGAAGAAAAGGTTTTTAACAGGTCCAGCATGACAGACAATAATCAAACTAAAACTCCCGTAGTGTCTTGGAGCACAAGATATATAGTGGTCATTTTAAGACACTCCTCAAAGCAGCAACGCCCCATGGAACTGTTCAACATGGCCCATGGAAGTGTCTCAAGGTGTCCCATCCTAACAGTAAGGTGAAAGAGCAAAATGTCAATAAATTCAGGTGGAAAACAAGCAAAATCAAGACAAGACGTCCATGAAAGATTAAAAAAAGAGAATAGGTTGTGGGGAGTAAATGCTAAAAATATGTATCAAAGTATAATCTATGTCAAAACCATAAAAGAATATGAAAGTATATTAAATTTGGTCACACTCATTTGCTAAATGCTGTATTAAATTTGAAAGCAGCACAAAAATTCAAAGAAAGATGTAAAAGATATGGAAGATAATTAAAAAATATATATTGTGTATTATCTACAATTCCTTGACAAGTCACTGAAACAGGGCCTAACCTTGCGGGAGCATGGATAAGGAATAATTTCTCCTGAGAAAACTTATAGTGGCAAGAACTGGTAGGGACAGAAGAGTAGCCATGGTCAAAACCCTATTTCTTATATGCTGTGTCCATGACACTGGAGATTATATAAAAATTTTATACATTTTTAGAATATATCTTCATTTCTGTCTCAGAAACAGCTATAGTTTCTTAGATAATTTATGTTAACTACTTAAAAAAGAAGGATTAAAGAAGTGAGACAGGGAACATCCACTGCCAAATTTTTTGAGATTCACTCTGCTCTAAATCCTGGTACAGCTCTGGGAACTCAGCCTTAGGCCCAGAGATACAGTTTCACCAGACTCACAGAGAGAATATGTCTGTTCTACAAATATGTGAAGTCAGGGGAAGATAATGAATCTCCCTAGAGCTTCAGGCAAATATGTGAGGGGGGATATCTACAAAATGGGAAGAAAAAGAGAAAACCTTGGTAATATTGCTTATTGTTTGGAAGATGCAATATCAAGATCATTGAAACTAAATATGTATATTTCATTCAAAGTACTAGTGAGAAAAGAATCAGCTGCAATAATGTAAGTTTTTTGAATCTTATATACGCAGAAAATAATAGAGAGTGGTATAAGTTAAGACAAGGCTAAGTAAGATGTACTGTCAGACTAGAAAAGCCAGAATGTTCATGAGGCTATGTCTAACAACAGGTTTTGCTTTTTGTAATTAGAAAGTGAATTAAAGCTCCCAGGAAGATTAAACTGCAGGGAATACGCTTCTCGGACTGGAAAACCGGAGGAATTAAGATGTGATTAAACATGATTTTAGTGCATCTGCTATTTTGGTCTATCATCTTTGCTGCAGCCTAACATCAGTTCTGAGTTGTGAGGTATCATCTTCCAGGTATTAAGAACACCTCTCCAGAATGAAACAATATATGTTTACATTCACTGGAACAAACCCTTCTGGAAAGATGGCCCAACTTATATCCACAGGTATAAATGTGTCAAAAAATCATTTACAAGGCAAATACTCCCAGGTTCATGGCTGACAGATCCAACACCCAGACACGTGGAATGACGGAATGACAGAGAGTACAATATTCAGCCACCAACTTACTGATCTGTAGGCAATCCCAGATTTTTGTCAGGAGCTCAGAAAACTGCCTGTCTTATGGAAAGACTAAAGCAGTCACATGAATATTTAGTTTTGTTTTTAATGATTCACCAAAGAGCGTATCAAAAGTTGACTATCTCTTCTCTCTTCTCTGCCCAAGCTTGATGGAAAAATCAAAACAAGGGGAGGGGCATCAGGCTCTCTAACCTCTTCTCTCTCAACTCACAAATGAGAAGTAACACACTCTTCTGGGACAGCTGATGGGCCATGATGACTGTTTTGACTGTTTTGTTTGTTCTTTTATCTGGTGAGAGACAACAGATCCATCTGCAGCACAGCTCTCATTCAGGCCATAAAGGACTGGTGTGAGATAAAAGACCCTTTTTGACCATCATCTGGACTTCTTCACTTCTGTTTCTCATTTTATCTTTCACTTATGCAGGTGCTGAGGTTGGATACCTCATCACACAGTGGCCAGAAGAAACCCTTAGAAGAGATGGAGAGAATGTGGACATCTCCTGCTACCAGAATCATACTAGCCTTGTCTATATGCTTTGGTTCCAGCAACCTCCAGGAAATAATCTGAAGTTAGTAGTCAGTACTTCTACATGGATGAAGAACTTTTATGAGGAAGGTTATAGTGAGGCCAAGTTTGAGATAAAGAGAGACAACGGTTACTCTGTGATGACTATCAACAATCTGACATCCAAGGATGCAGCCACGTATTTCTGCGCCGCGAGTGATCACACAGTATGGTGAGGGGGTTGAGCACCAAGATAAAAACCCGCCTTGCCTAAGTGAGAAATGGAGTCTTTGAAAAATGTGAGTGAGAAGTTAGACAGGGGCAGAGGAAGAGTAGAAGAAAGGCAATGAAAAAGTTGGGGAATAGAGCCAGATTTTTTGGAGGGAAGAGAAACAATCAAAGCAGTGCAGCAGCATCTAGCTCCAAAGGCAAAAAGCCTTCAGAAATACAAGCCCATAGATCAGCATTAAGCATTTAGGCATTGCTGATGAGGTCAGTGAAAGACAGTAGATACTTCTTAAGATTGGTGCTACAAAAGCACAGCCATGTTCTGGACCACTAGTTCCCCATGGACCCCACTGTAGCACCAAAAAGAGAGTACAAAATAGAAGGAGAATTCAAGGTCTTTCCACATACTGATGATCCACCAAAGGACAGCAGTACCCAGTTGGAAATTGGTATGGGAGGAGAGCCCAGCTTCTGATTATGGATATAGGAGAATGGCACCAGCACAGGTGGGAGGAAATATGCCCAAGGCATTTTATCTTGGCAGTTTTGCAAGCAACAGTGTGTCATATACTACTTTTATTCACCTGCTGCACACATTGCTTAATTGCAGGATCTCTCTCTTCCTTACCACAGAAATGCATACAGTTCTGAGCTGGACCAAGTCATCACTTCACAGTAAAACCTCACAGGCATAGAAAGAAACCACAAAAAGCTGCTGTCACCTGGTGCTCCCCTTGTGAGGGACAGCTGAGGGTAGAAATTGCCTCCACTGCTTGCAGAGATGAGCTTTTGATGTCTTAATTGCTCTTCTGTGATGGGCCTGAGAAAAGTGAGGATATTATTAGGCATTAATAATACCCTCACATTATTAATAACTAATAATGGCATGCCTGCCATTGCCTGTCCATGCTCTTGTTTTTATTGCATAAGCTAGGACTCACCTTTTCTTCAAAGAAAGGAAAACAGCACATAAAAGAGCAAAAGGTATCTTTAAGAAAGTATGGGCTATACATTTGTGTATTGAGCACAGACCAATTGTTTGTCTTGTATGGGAGATGTAGCATATGAAGTACGTTACTATCACAGGTAGCAAATGCACTATGCTGCTTACTGACGTGGCAAAGCTAGATATGCTGAAGTGAAACATACTGTTTGATTACAGCAAAAAAGGAGTGGGAGGGGATGAGAACAACTGGTGAGAGCAAGGAGTGGCAACCAGCTGGGACCATGTCCTGTAAAAAATCCTCACACTCCATTTCAACAAAATTGCCAGAAGACTTTTGTGCGGCCAGGATGAATCACTCAATTTCATGCCAGGGTCCTAGTCTCCCGATTGACCATTTACGTAAATGTTACTTTGCTTCCAGGCTCTGCTCTGAAAGAAGCTAAACTGTTCCTGTCTGGGGAAATCCACATGCATGACAGAACTCATGTTCATTGTGGTCTCGCCCTGGTGGACACAGTGGGGGCTGTCAAGGGTCTAAATCTAGTTGCACCCCAGGCTTACTCTGGTCCTCCAAAGACATTTCTGAAAGACTCCGCTTCAGATAAGCACTCATTGCATACACTGCTAGCCAGTATTCTTCTGACACCAGTTGCTGCTCAGCAACAAGTATAACACATCATTTCTTCCTCCCAGGAAGCACTCATCTGCTTCTCAGAATACTCTCGGATCCATGATCTACTGACTCTTCATATCAGGCTACAGACGTATAGCAGGGAAGCACTAGGAAAGCATTGTATCTCACATAGCAGAGACACACTGAGCTCATTATTCTCTTCAGTCTCTGATCTTCTTATACAGAGACCATCTTTACACAGGTACCAAACACATTCACTGTGTTGCTGTCTGGAATTAATACTGGTGATCCAAATTCTCTGTGAAGAGTTGTAGGAAAAGTAATTTATGCTGGAATCATTTAGGAATGTAAACACCGTGGTGGTAACTTTGTTTGTGACATTTGGGTCATTCTTTTTAAGATTATTCTTTTTATTCTATTTTAGTAGATCACCAGTTTCTGAAAATCATAATGTTGCAGTCTTAGTTCAGATCTTTTGTATAGACACTGAAAACCAGTGTTATCAGCACTGGAAACATAAGAGAGGAAGGATCCCTTTCTCTTCCTCCACCCTGGAGCATTTTTAGTTTAAAGCAGCAAATGCAATGTTAAGGCCTTGTGAAAACCAACTTATCAGGAGCCTTCAACATTCAGCAGATTAATGAGCTGGCTATGGACTGGTCACAGCTGTGCAATTTCCAGGTGGTAGAAGAAAACCACAGAGATCTCTAGTGGTCGTTGCTATCCTGAAGTTCTTCAGGACATTCACTAATAAGTTGTTCGTCTTCCAGAGCAACTGCTACATGTACTAAGGCCCTAATTCCCAGAAAGCGGCAGAATATCACCTGCAGATAGGAGGTAGAGAATAAATCTTTTTTTTTCCCTCTGCTTCTGCACACGGCCTTTGCTTTTTCTTTATTAAATTGCCTTTATCTTGACACATGAGTTCTTTTTCTTCTTGTTTTCTTCTCTCCATGACTGAAGTTTTACACAGCTTGACCCTCCTATGAGGCCTCTTATGACAGATATAGAAATAAAAATCAAGGAACTGTCTTTCCTCTCTTTTTCCCCTCTCACTCCTTTGAATTCATGACCTATAAGGCCCTTCCTTTTGACAGGTTACAGGTGAACAAAGCGGGACAAGACTGGTCTCTGCTGGCATGTCTTGGAAATTGCCTTATGAACATGCCCTGAGGAAGTGTCAGCACCACATACAAACATTCATTCAAAATGAATACAGAGGTGATTTGCTTGTTTTTAAATGAAAGACACCATACGGAAGAGAGTCTGTTAGTGACAGTAAGAACACTAATGGAGCTGTGGACTGAAGAAGGAGGCAGAAAATTATTAAATTAATTTTAATAGAATAGTTTTAGACCCTGAATAAACAGTGCTGAGATCAGAGGCAGGCTACAGCAGGCAAATGATATCCCAGTATTAGTGTTATTATTTAGGCAGAACCAGACAAATAAAATTCTAAATGTATTTTTAAAAAGAATTAAATCTAAACAAAGATAAATGTCCACAGTCATCCCCATAATTAGTAGCTTACGCACACTGTTTTGATGTTGTAGAATAGAGGAACACCTGAGATCATCTGTGCAGTATCTTGCCTCCCATAGTCCTATGTCTTGGTCTTAAATGTTTCAGCTTAGTCTACATTTCTCATTTCTTTCCCTGGGACACTAATAGCTGTTCCCAGATGAACAGGCAGTATCAGAAATTATGGGGTCTTCTGTGATATCTGAAAACAAGAGAAAATTATTTGTGATTTTCCTAGTAGAATTACCTTGTTTTGAAGGCTTGTGTCCTGTACTTACAGCCTTTTTAATACCAAGACACACTGAAGTGAAACCATTGAAAAGCAATATGAACATGTTTACTGCATGTACTTGATCATGTTGCTGACTATGCATTGAGCTTTTATGTCAGAAGACTAAGCAAGGATGGTCTGTGTATGCCCCAAACCTAAAATGGTTTGTTCACATGCCTGTCTTTCCTTGTACTGTCTTAGTCCACACTGTCTCACTGGCACAGATCTTTCCCTCTTGGGAGAGACATCATAAATGGACAAGCCTACGGGGGGGAAAAATACATGTTTGTGTTTCCATTTAGTTATTGAGATAAAAGTATCCTGCTACCTGTCACCACCAGTCCTTACCCCCTTCATACAGTCTCCAAAATGAAGGCACACTCCTAGATGAAACGTTTTCATAGGGTCACAAGCACCTGGAAGAAGCTTGTACTCTGCTTCTTGTAACAGTGCAGTCAGAGGATACAAACATAAGAGCTCAGCCTCTTACTTCCTTTCAGAGTTACTGTGACAAGTGCAGCACAGCCCAAATAGGATATTCACAATGAGTCCAGGCTACAAACAAAAGCAGCAGTCTTTATTAAACAAATTGCTCTCAGTGCAAATCAGGTACTGTGCGCTTGAGGTCTGTTTATCATCCTAGGGTAGAATTAAGAAAGGAAAACAGCATGAACACTGTCATGAAGCTACCAAGTGAAAAATAACTGCATTTAAAACCAGCTAATAAAAGGGAAAAAAAAAAAGTTATGTTTTTGTTTCTAAGAAAAAAAAGATTAGGATTATAAATTTAGGGATAATGGATATACTAAGAGGTAGTTGGACTATCACACAGAAACAGCAATGGCAGAGGAAGGATGTGGCCTGTGGGTCCCATGGCAATCTTTCATGGTGACTGGGTGACAAAAATGGGAGGGTGGAGTTGTGGGTGGGATTGTTTTTGTACGAAGTTATATCGTTGTGGGGACAGGGGGTACACAATGATACATTCTCCAAGAGGCCTTTACAAAAACCCATATGTGTATAAGCCTTGTAGGAGAGTGTGTTAAGACAGCTACAGAGAATTTTACAGCAGTGGGAATGTCCTGTCTTGGTTTTTCTTGACAGCCTGCACTCTGTTGATAACAAGCCAGGAGATTCCAAGACATTGAAGCAACTTTCAGCAAACCAGATTGACTGAAGATGCACCTAAAACTTATCAGAGTATGTGAAGCTGATAATTAGTTGTTTGGGTTTTTTTCTAATGTTATAATGTTTGCAATAGACCACAGAATGATTATTTATTAATGTGCTAAAAGTGTTGAGAGAAAGAATTCTGACATGTAGCAGGTATCTCTTCAGAGGCACTGCATAAAATAAGTTGGGGTTTTCTCTCTTAAGTAAGTCTCCAGTGATCACTGACTGACTGACTCATGCCTGTGAGCACAAAGGTTTTCTCCAGTCCTTCTCCACACCATTTCACTGCTATTCTTCCTAAAGGACACCGAGGGTTTGTCTGAGACCATCCAACTGATTCTTCCGGACTCTCCTTCTGTGGATTACTTTTAACCTATCAGAAAATTGAATGGGATCCTGAAAGACTATTCAAGATGGCTGGCCTGCCATTGAAAGGAAACCAAATGGATTTGGTTTAGTTCAGTGCAACAAAGGAGAACGACCAATATGAAAAGGCATGTGACTACGTCAACCACAAAGCAAGTATTATTTGATTATTAACTCCACAAGTTACAGAAAGGAAGGCTTCACAACACTTATAGTACAAGACTGACAATAGTTGTAAAGGAATTATATTTCTAGACAATGACAGCCTCTATCACTTTGGGTACATCTGCATGGTTTCTACATCTGCAAAATGAGAACAGCAGGTAATATCAGTGAGATAACATGGAGATTAGACAAAAGCTGTGAAACAACTTGAGGTGAAATGTAGAAAATCAAAATAAGCACTAAAAAACTCTAGGAAATGCTTTTATAAATGCCACAGATTATACAATGGAATTTCAAGGTTTTTTTCTATCAAAGCCCTTCAGACAGATATGGAAGGATTGTTGGGATTCCATATACAGTAAATATTGCTAAAGCTTCTGCTTACTAAAGTCAACTGCAGTGCAGCTGTTTTCTTAGCTTATGATACAACACTTTGTCACTGTGACTACTAACAATGTGATATTCGGCGATGGCACAAAACTTACAGTAATTGGTAAGAATTTTTTGTTTTCTCTTTAAAACCCTTCAAATCCCAGGTCTTATCTTTAGAGAACTTTGCTTCAACCTTTTTCTCCCTTTCATTAAACTGGTCTTTTCCTGATGTGCCAGTAACTCAGTCTACTTTGGAGAATAGACCAAGTTTGGTACTTTAAGTAGGGGCACACATTTCACTTTGGAGAACCAAATGAATGCATTTTCAGTGAATAAAAAGTTGTGTGTAGAAAGAATTAGGATGAGGAATGGCTTTAAAAACATGTGCATATTATAAGTGTATTGTCTAAATAAATCGACATCTGCAAAAATCACTATTGCCCAAATGTATAAATATTGTCCATGATGCTTGTTCTCCTGGGGCTACAGATAACTAAAGACAAGTCAACGAAAGACTGTTGGGAAAGAACTGAGTTACAGGTACACTTTGGACAGGTCTAGAAAACAAAACCAAGACTCTAAAAGTTAATTTGGATTTTTGCAGAGTAAACTGAAGCATGTATTATCTCAGATAACGGGGAAAGAGAAATAAGTGTGCTAAAATTTTAAGCTGACAAAACAGAAGCCACAAATAAATACTCAACATCATAAGCAATACTAACAGCTCTCTGCAGCTGTTTAATTTCTTGTTGCTAAAAAGCCACTGAAAACCAAAGAAAAGGAGTATGTGATTTATTTAAAATAAAAGTAGTTCTCAGGGAATGTTTCTCTCTGGGCCACACATCTGGATTTGGACTTTCTCCACATCCAGGGAAAAACAAGGCTGCTTGTAAGACTCTGATAAACCATGGTCATCTCTTCTTCTCATTGTATTGCTTCTGGAGTCAGAAGAATTGATGCTTCAGGCATTTGTATCACACTTTCCACTGTACAATAAAGTGATTACAAGTGATAAAATTTAGTCTCCATAGGGAAAATTCAGTGATCAGCACATTTTTTGAAATCCAGTGTGAATCTGAGGTGCCTGAGCTAATGAAAAACAATACTTTGGTCCCCCATTGAGCAAAATCAATTATGCAGTTAAGTTTAATAATCGTAGCTAAGAGAACAGAGAGAATAAAACCAGAGAGTTCCTTCCAGAGGAGAAAGGGAGGGATGTTTAGAAACTGATACAATGGGGAGAGTGGACCATTTTGTAAGTTATATAAAAAACATTTCTTTTACAGAAGAATATTCATGGTGTTGAATGGAAATGAGAAAAATTAAGGAAATGAGGCTGTTTAATAGAAAATAATTGGAGCAAATTACTCTGTCTTCATATGGGAAATAAATTCTAATAGTATTTGTAGATAAATAGATAAATGTCCTTTAAAGAAATGGTGAAAGCTGCAACAACCAGTTCACCTAAGCCTGAAGCAAAAGGGCTCTGGAAGAGGTATTTCTGAGCTTGATCTCACCTAGTTAAACACACAGGTGTGGTGGTGTTCTCTGATAGACCTTTCTCTTTTTTTAGGGACCATAAATTAATGTACTTTGTGTTTCTTTTTTTGCTGGTATCTCATGAGGGGAAGGTTAGTCCCCAGGTTTGTCTCAGAGGACTGAGAGTAGAGCAGAGGTTTTCCTGCAGCTGCAAAGCAGTGTGAATAATGCAAGAATGCAATTTGGCAGTGGGACAAAAGTCACAGTCCTAGGTAAGACAGAAATCAGATCTTTGTGATATTTATGATACTCGTTTAAGGGACAAGAGCATTCTAAATTAACAGCAGAATAACGATAATTTTGCATATAGTCATGAGGACAGGATTAATGCTTTCTTGCTTATTTATTAAAATGAAATGTGCTAATATGTAAGTGTAGGATTTGCAGGCACAAAATTTGCGTCTGTTGCCTTTGTATTGCCTTACTGTGAACTTCATGAACGGAAAAATGAAGAAATTATTCCATTTTCTCCCATTCACCAAGAAAACATTATAGAGCTTGTTAATGAAAGATTGTTCTTTAGTCTGTGAGTTTTTGCAGTTCATCTATGTAACGATCAAAATGAACAATTCAGAGGTAGACTCCGGATTCTTGTATCTGATGAACCTGTTGGAGAAAGAGTAGTCTTGCTGGTACTTTACTCCCCTGTCCATAGATGGTGAGCAGACTGCCTGAAGTTGCTTTTTGCTTCCTCTAATGGTCCTTTCCATGACTTCTAATTCCAAGAAAGGACTATATACTTTTTCTCTCAGTGCACTTTTCTCCATTATTCTTTTTCTTTTTCCCCATTTGCATTCTCTGCCTTCTCACCTCCAAGGAAAGGATTTAATGTCACCTATATCAAAGCATTTTGGAATCACAGGGCAAAATAACCTTTTCCATCTGCTACTGACACGTCTGATAGCAAACTGTAGAAATACACACTGGTGCCTGCTTCTTTAAGCAGCACCCTTTTAAGGAACTAAATGGCTGGCAAGAAGAACATAATGACACTTTGACTTGTAAACTGATCATGCATAGTTGTGCTTTTTAGCTGCACTACTTATTTTTGGAGTTGACACTGTGCTCAGAGTTATAGGCAAGTAGCTGTGATTATTCCCCAAGTACTCAATGTGGAGGATACTTCCCGTGCTTCAGTGATATGTAGCATATACACAGATCATTTTCAAATGAGAGCAGGAGTAAAAGATAACAAGAAATAACAAAACTGACATTGCCATGATGGGAATTATTCTCTGTGGTACTTGTTCTCTTAGGTGGGTGAATAATGTGTGACAGGGAATGCATGAGTTTATGCATGGGAATGATTAAGCATTGCGCCGCTATCTGCCATGAATGCTGTAGAAAATCAGAACAGAATGGGCCGCTGATGACACTTTTTTCTGATTTTCTCTGCTCTTGCTTGTACCAGTCTCTTTATTCCATTTCAAGCATGCTTATTCCATGGCTTTGTCTTTCCAGTAGTTTTAGTTTTATCATTCTTTCTGTCTGCTTTTTTCACCTGCCTTTCTCTTTGTCTTTTTTTTTTTCTTCTTTTTTTAATTTTAGTCTCTTAGATCTCTCTCAATTTTCTTCTGTGTCCTCTCTCTCTGTCTCCATGTCTTCACTCATTAGCCGTTTAACCTATGAGGCAATGAACTTGTGTTATAGAGATACTTTTAGGACAGTAAAAGAAATCATAAAGCCAAGTACTAGAAGAGAGCAGTAGAAGTGATCAACCTCTCCTCATTTTCACTGGAAGAAAAGCAGAGCAATGCCAAACCTTCTAGGGAGTTATCTCCATTACTATCTAGTTACCTCTTCTGAAATCTGTATGATATTACATGTTTTCACAGAAGCACCCCAGGGATATTTGTAGAGTAAGCACTGACAATCATGATTAAAGGTAACAGCTGAAAGCAAACAGTAGAGCTTTGAGGCCAAGATCCATGCACGGTATAAGTTTCTGTTAATTCTGCTAATTCTCTCCACTCTAGAAAGGAGTGAGTAATCAGGCAGAACATCTCCAATTTATAGTGCCTTCATACTGAAAAAAATAGTGAAAGTTTTCCCTTTGGCTCCATAATTCTCAGCATTTCTGTTTCCATGTACACTCTGCAGCCCCTGTTGCTTTAGCATGCTAGATGCATAAAAAGGGCATGCTAACAAAGTATATGGAAAAAAAAAAAAGATGGCTTTTAGGGTCAGTGCTTAGCTTCTGAGTAACTCTTCATTGTTGCCTTGTACATCCTTTTCACTGTAGAAGTCTGTTGTGTTGTCTTTAATCTTATAAGTAGGTACTAAATCCTTGCGGTCAGCATACAACTTCCAGTTTATGAATTTGCAGAATCTTGCATCATTTTGAGAAGATATGTGTTCTAGGATGAGGGCTTCTCACACCTAGGATAACCTAAATAATAAATAACATAAAGAGATATTTCATAGTCTTAAAAAGGATGGCAAGTTAAGACATAAAGCAAAACTTTTCCTAGGAAGATTCAGGTTACCTACCTAAAGTGTTCTTCACTTCAGACAGTGAGAAAGATTAATTTCTTCCTTTCAAGTCACCTCTTAGATAGGGGTGTCCAAGTAGGGTATCCCATAGCACTACAATTCTGAACACTGCAATAATGTCCTACTGCATTTCCAGGAATGTAATGCAGTCAGTTGAAGATGCTTGTGCCTTATAACACAGAGTCTTATCTATTAGAACAACATTACAAATACAGGCCTTATAGCAATATTGGGTACTTTTCTGCCTGCTTGGTTTATTTTCAGCATTCTCAGAAATTCAAACACTCTTGCACTTCTGTAGCTAGACATTTCATGTTTCTGTGTAATGAGTGAAGACAAAAGGTTTCAGTTTCCTGATGTCTACCTATCTAATAGATACTAATTGTCTAATAGACAGTTGCTAAAAGGCCAGATATATCAGGAAACTGCCTGTGGTGAAAAGAGACTAGACTTCAAAGCTCAAGCAAATGATCCGTTTGAGCTTCACTTACAGGCTTAATTGAAGATTGCACTGTTGCAACTTTAAAGCAAGAACACACTATAGCAACCTAAAAACCATACTAAATGTTATACGTGTGTTAGCTAATAGTCTGTGGTTATAAATTTACAGCATGATAAATTTTTGCTTACCCATCCAGGTAAGGGCTCTCAATCCCAGCAAAGTGACCTTGGCCAGTGCCCTGACCAAGGAGGAAGGGTCTCCATACAGGCATGATGTAGTGTTGGAGAGGCAACTCCCAATTCCTAACTGGGACCTTAGGGTTTTCATCCCATCATTGTGTGACTGTGGGCAAGATTGTGACTGAATGGATTATACAGTCTGGATACACAGGATTGTTGGCTGAAATGGACACTGAAACACGCCAAGTTCTCTTTATCTGACTTTTTCAGGCAACTGAATAGTGGTTTGGATTGAGACTCAGGACATATTATTTCTTGATGGATTTCAAAGCTCAGTTCAGGTTTTGGTTCTTCGCAAAAAGCAGCACTGGCCTATTTGGTCTGTGGATGAGCTGTCTGCACAACTCCCTGTGGGTTGTCTCCACATAGGTAGGGCCTCAAGACCATCCAAGGCTGGGTTGCTTTTACAACACACTATAAGTTGCCTGCATGCACTAGACATTACCAAAACTTGTTTACGAACTATGAGCCAGATGATCCATACAGAGTCACACAGCACAAATACAGTGCAATTTTGAGGGATTTCTGATAGAAATGAATAATAGAGGCTCTGGGCCATATTGCTTTTCATTTCAGGAAAGAATGATGAAATCATACCTCCATCTGTGGCCATCTTTTCCCCATCAAAGCATGAGATCCATCAGAAGAACAAGGCCACGCTGGTGTGCCTGGCCTCTGGCTTCTACCCTGACCACCTGAATCTGGTCTGGAAGGTGAATGGTGCTGAAAGGACAGAAGGGGTGGGGACAGATGAGTTTTCCACATGGAATGGGAGTACCTACTCATTGACCAGCAGACTAAGGATCTCAGCCCAGGAATGGTTCAACCCTTTGAATCATTTTGAGTGTGTTGTCAATTTTTTTAAGAATGGAACAATGGAATCGATGCACAAATTAATCTACGGTGATGCTGGTGAGTGAAATATGTGTAACATCATGCTGTACAAACTAGAGACCACAAATCAAAAGGGTGTGGGTTATGATGTGAAACACATCAATATCCAACTTCAACAAAGGGTGTTGTTATGGCACAAATATATATGTAAATATGTAGATATTTGCATATGTGTCTTCCTATTCCTGGGCCTCCGCATCTTCATTATAATTAATCTATAGTTTTTCAAAGTTTTCTTCAGATTTTCATGGAGAAATTTTTGTAGTATAGTAAAATGGATAGTATAATAGAATACATAGTATTGTAAAATGAATGAGATAGTATATTGCAGACTGAAACTTCTAAAATTTGTGTTCTGTTTGCATTGAAGAGAAATGTGACTGTCAGTTAATTTTTGTCTTTCAGGTTGTGCACTCACAGAAGGTATGTGTGTCTTCTCACAGGTAAATACCTGTATGTATTTTAATTCTAGTCGTACTTATGCTAAGTACAAGGTATGTAAGAGTTCTACTACAAGAATAACTTACTTCCTCATCTACATGGTTTGTATGTTAGATTAAAAAAAGAAGGAAAAAATACTTTGAGAGGGTTGTATGTGCATGCTGCATGTAGCTGTGCTTTGTTTTTCCCCATTCTTCTTTATGATTCCATTTTGAAATAGCAGAAGAAAATATTGTACCTTTCTATAGGGTGTAATTTGCTCTTTTTATAATTTCCTCCAGTTCTTAACACTGCCTTATGTTCAACCAACAAAGAAAAAAAATCTTACTTAGCTAAGTGATTATGACATCAATATTCAAAATCCAGAATACTGAATATTTCTCAGTATTAAATTCAGAATATATCTCTTTACAAGTCCCCTCCAAAATATAACAATATCCATTAAAAAAAAATAACGTTTTTTCCTCTATGTATCTGTCTTTACATACTCTTGTTTTTCATCATCTTGTTTAACGCTTCAGGAATCTTAAGGCAAACAAAGATCAGACTGGTGTCTCAATGCTACTGCAATTCCTTAAGAGTGAAAAATCTACAAGAATAAAAGTTCTAGGTACCAGGTTATTCTGAGCTATGTAAAACTTCCCTATTATGTCAGCAGCACTCACAAGGCCGTTGTCAATAATAAGTGAAAAATTCTTGTATCTTGTGATTCAGCTTAATTTGAGTTCCTATTGAGATTCACGTAACAGCCTAGTTTTTCAGTAGGTGAAGCAACACAATGGTTAAGCATTCCAAATCAGAACATACTTTCTTAGCACAAAGCCAATCTATGTTCTTCCTAGACTGGCTTTCTTTCCTGGTTCTTTGAATCACAGTGTTCTTTCCCAACCCCTTGTGTCAACAGAGCCATTCATTTGGCTCTAGTTCCTTTCTGTCACTTAGCTAATGGTTTCAAAAGTTCTTATTCGGTTAAAGCTACATTAGATATAGTGATGATGATAATTCAATACGTGAATGATGTTTGATTTGCAGAGTCCTACTTGTGGTATGGAAATTCTCTGAAGCTCACTTACCTCATGCTCTGTAGTAAAGCCTTGCTCTATGCAGTTTTGGTGAGCAGTCTGGTGTGGACAGCCAAGGTAAGCTAGTGTGCCACTTAAAGTTTGATGCTATTCACTAGTACGAAGATCAGCGGATACAAACTAAATCTATTCTCAACTGTGGCATTGTTCTCCATGTGTTCTGCCAGCCTTTGTGCAGGCTAGTTTGAAAAATTACAAGTGATGAGTTTTCTATTATTATTTTTCCAGAATTCAGATAAAATCAGTGCGTTTAGCAGAGAAATTCCTGCTCAAAACAGTCTTTAAACACGTGAGAAAAAAATGTGAATTAAGGACAAGTTCTCCAGAAATTATAGGGAAATACCAGATACTTATCTGTAAACACTGAAAAGAGACTCATACCTGTGGTGAAAGTAACAAGCAGGGGTTTTGAGGCAGTAGTTGGGATAAATCTGAATGGAGGTTTACCAAGAACAATGGGGCAAAGCTGAACAAATGGTAGAAGTTTAACTAACTACCAGGACATAATTTTATCAGTAAGTTTCTCATATAGATGAAAGATATTCCCAGTGAGAGTAGTAGAAGCCTCAACACTTGTTCCTTTAAAAGCCCGACTGGGAGATGTATTTGAAAAATGACCTGGTAGAGTTCAGGGTGAGTATGAACGCAATCTCAGTAATGTTTTTGTGTCCTTTTTCAAAGATACTAGAGGGAGTAGGTTTGTACTTTGCTGGATCACAATCGCAGAATCATAGAATGGCTTTTGTCGAAAGGGACCTTTAAAGATCACCTGGTTCAACAACCCTGACATGAGCAGAGATATCGTTCACTGCCTCATAACAACAAATTTCTTTCTTATATCTAATCTAAAATTATCCAATATCAATTTAAAGCCATTGCTCCTAGTCCTGTCACTACAGGCCCTGGTAAAAAGTCTCTTTCTTAGAAGTCCTCTTGTATACTGAAAGGACACGAGAAGATCTCCCTGGAGGCTTCTCTTCTCCAGTCTGAACAACACCAGCTCTGTCAGCCTTTCTTCACAGGAGAGGTGTTCCAGCCATCTGATCATTTTTGTGGCCCTCCTCTGGACCCACTCAAACATGTCCACATCTTTTTCATGCTAACACACAAAGTTGTGTAAAGATATTAGATCAGTATGTAAGTAAATAATTTGTACAGGGTAAATAATTTGTACAGGTTAAATAATTTGTTCATGGTCATTTCTGTTAATGCTTTTGGGAGACATAACACACTGATAAACATGGTCTATTGTTTCATAGATTACTGTATTTGTTCCTTTTGCTTGTTGTTTTTTATTTATTTGTTTGTTTGCTTGTTTATTCTGTTTTGTTTTCAATTAGGCTGGTGGCAAGATGTATAGAGAATAAATGAAGAGTCGTCTTCATAACATCAGCAGGAACACAGCAAATTATACTTTTTGCCTTTCCATAGCAAAGGATCTATGCTTCTAAGAACTTCTGAATATTATTTCTTGGTCCAGCTTTATTCTTTCTCTGTCTAGTTCCTGTTCTTTCCACTTTATTGTAATCACTGCAGGGTTTTCCCTGTACTTCCATATCATACTGTATCATATCATGCCATATCATGTAGTATCCTGTCTTTAAAACTAACAACTTCTTAATGCTCAGAGTCTGAGAACCCAACTCTTTGAATTAGGAATAAAGTTTTATCTTATTTTCCATTTAAGAAGCATGAGTTGTTGGTTTTTTTATGTTGTCTTTTCTAGCAATAATGTCCTGCAATACAACTACTACCGGGGATGTGTAACATCATAAGGAACTCTCAATAAAGAACATTCTCTGACAATCCTTATAGGAAGAGTTTATCCATTATGAGAACCGTAGAAGCTCATCCAGAGCTTGCACTGTGTACCAAGAACTAGAGTGGGTCTGTAGGCTTTAAAGGCTTGCATACTCCAGTACCAGTGACTTGAGAGAGTGAGCATCCAGGACCAATTAGCAGGCAGAATGCATGTCAAAGGATAGTTTCTGTGAGATCCAGTGTCTAAGTGTGGGTGTGTGGCCAATGCACCTGCCCTGACAAAGACCTGACAATGACTGGGGCTTGTTAAAGACCTGATAAAAATCAGGGTTTTACAGATCTTAAAATCTGATTACCTTTTCAGGCCTTACCTGAAACAAAGTTACCTTGCCTCTGCCTTTGCTTGTCCCAAGCGTATTAGAACTGATCAAAGGTCAGACTCAGCTAGGGTATAAATGGAGACAATCTGAGTTGGTCCTCTGCAGAGCAGTGAGTCTGCAGTTGAGGACTCTCCCCTTCGATTGGGATGCCACCCAGGGAAACACCTTGGGACTGAGTGAGCCCTTTCCCCCCACTTTAGTGAGTAATACTGCTTGTATATATCCTTGAGTGAGCCCCTGCCCTCCTCTTGTGAGTGAGTGATCCCTTATTCTGAATATCCCTGAGTTTTCCCTTTTATGAGTGAGTGTGTACACATTTTGGGCCATCTTTCTAGAAAGAAATGTTCATGAAACTTAGGAATTAGTTGTGCACTACATCCCTGTCTGATGTGCAGACAGGGTGAACCTGCACTGCACTTTGGTCTGTCAGAGTGCTGGGTAGTTTTTGATTGGAATAAATCTGTACTTTAAGTAGCTACCCTGCTTATTTTGTGGATACCTCCATAATAGGGTGTGTGAGGTAACTGGAGGACCAGGGAGTTAGTTACTGGGCCCCAGCATGCGTGTGTGTGCATGTGTTTGTGTGCAAGCATTCCCAAAGGAACGTGTGAGAGTTTGTCCCGGTGAACGAGGGGCTCTGTGCCTGGAAGCTGTGTGGTGCACAGGCCTCAGGGGCTCATACATCCACCTCTGTTAGTGCCATCCCTGTTTGCAGGAACGTTTCTATCTGTATCCATCTGTGTGGCTGGCTGCATGTGTATGTCCGTTTGTATAGCATATATGTTTGTTGTGGGCCTATGGGGAATCCACCCTCGCCCTTGTGAGTGGCTGGGTCTAGGCAAAGGGAGTAGCAGGAGCCTTGCTGCTGTTGGGCTACTGAATTCAGTAACACCGAATAAAATCAAATTCACTTCTGTCTGTGTTAAGAGCATTTAGGATATTAACCAACCCATGCCTCCTGCACAGCACTGTTTAGATGGACAGTGGTACATTTTGTCAGTATTAGGAAAAAATAGACTTCCTTGGCCTATCTTTTGTTATATATCATTATCAGAACATCCTGGTTTGAGTGAGAACAGAACTAATTCTGTTCAGTGATTTTACTTTTCAGCTCAGTTCTTCTAACTAACCGCACTGTCTGAAGATAGAGGCCTGTTTTCACAGACAGTGTATGCTTCTAGCAGTGGTAACACTCCATGTTTAGAGTTACTACCAAGGATTGGTGTGCAGACCAAGGCCACTGCTGGATCTTGTGTACCACACTGGGGGCTGCAGAAATCAAAAGGCTGCACCTGCAGGGAGGAGCGGACAGGACCCCAGACTGACCAGTGAGGGATTCCATCCCATAGACATCATATTCAGTATAAAATTGAGGGATCAGGAGGTTCTTGCCCCTCTCTTTGCTCTTTTGGCCTGCTTTGCCGGCTTTGCTCGGGTCCTCTTCAGGTTTCTTCCTCAGAGTATCTGAGGAGGACTCTGTCCATTCTGCCTTCAATCCAGATTGATATGTTCCTGAATCTGGTACCAGAATCCAGCTCCTGAACACAGTTCCTGTCAGCTGTGGGGCCCAGTCTGGGCCTCTCCCAGTGCCTGCTCCACAGCATCAGTGGTGACAGTGATGTAATTACCATCGGGGGAGGGGGGTTGGTTTCGATACTGGTTTTGTATATATTCCATTATTATTATTATTATAATTTTAATTTACATTAAAGCTGTTTTAGTTTTCTTTTGTAATTGCTAAGTCCCTCTCCATTCCCTTTCTCTTCCCCTTTGGGGAGGGAGGGGGGTTAACAGAGAGGTCTAAGGGCTGTCCTGACCCTAAACCATGACAGAGAAAAAAAGTAAATTTTAGTGCTAGAGGACAGAGGTATACAATCCCATAAAACAGAGCCATTTTTTTCTGCTCTGTGTTTGTCACTTCTTTAATCTCCTCCAAACACTTCAGAACAAGACAAAATATCATACTGAACAAAGACATTTATTTCGTGTTCTAATAACAGCTATTACCTATGTAGTCCTATGGCTGATTAAAACAATAAGAACTGTGTTTCTTGGAGACTGTTTTTTACATAAATGCCTTTATGGATCTCAGATTCATAATGTGAATCCACTCCTTCTGTCCTTTCAGCACCATTCACCTTCCAGACCAGATTCAGGTGGTCAGGGTAGAAGCCAAAGGCCAGGCACATCAGCATGGCCTTGTTCTTCTGATGGATCTCTTGCTTTGATGGGGAAAAGATGGCCACAGCTGGAGGTTTGATTTCATCATTCTCTACTGAAATGGAAAGCAATATGGGCCAAAGTGTTCGCCCTCATACATCTAAACGTGAGATCATGTGGGTATTTTTTTAGAAATATGTGTATTGGAGGCTGGATGCTGAATTCAAGATTCAATGTGATCTATAGCACTGAGCATAAAGTATCTCGAACTTCAGTCTATAAGGCAATTATATTTACATTAAATTTTGTCTTTCCAACATATTCTGTACGAAATATATCATGCTATATATGTTATTTAAATAAAAATCAATAGGTTAATTGAACAAAATGTGACTCCAGGATTTAAAACATAAAGTTATAGAGGAAGGTACAAAACTTTCTCTCTGGGTACGGGCCAAATAGGCAGGATTACTAAAGCTAAGGTGCAAATTGAAAAAAATAATTTAGTTATCTGGTTTGTTGTGCTTAGCTATACAGTAAGCAAACTGATCCTCTGTATTTGTTCTCTATTGTCTTTATCTCTTTGTGTATGTCTGTCTCCTCAGGTTCTGAGTCAAGATTTTTCTGATATGTCTTGGCTTATTTCACCTCAACATCTCCTTCTCCTTATCCTACAGTTTTAAAAATAAAAATAAACAAACAAATTGACCACCCCACAAGCATATATCCTACATTATCTTTAACCTACAAAGTTTCCCAAAAGAACCAGGAGTTAATGTGGTTTGTTATTTACCTGTCAGCTTAATTCCTGTCACAAAATGTTGCTCAAATCCAGAGCACAAAGACATAATAGAGTAATGAATCCCACACCCTACACATGTGTTGAGCAAAATAGGGATTGAAATTGTGAAGGCTTGATTTTACACTGCTAATACCATTTCCGCTCTGCTTGAGGAAAAATAAGTGTTCATTTTGTAGCCAGTTTAATTCTGGGGAGAAGATTTGATCAGTCACTAGAGACTAGAGACAGTGGACTCAGTAAATATTGAAAAGTATCCCTGGCAGTATTGCATTGTAGAGGTAGTATATATTCTTCCAGAATACATGTAACTGACTTGAAATGGTTGTTCTTTGGTCTTGTCTCATCTTTCTTCCTTCAGTTTATTCCATTAAGCCTGCTTGCTTGCTAGCTCTCTCCACAGTCTTATTAATCTGACAAATTAACACCAAAGTCCTATTCACAGGTCAAACATAATAACAATAATTCTGTTGGTTAATTTGTCCCCTTCTTCTTCACAGTCCCTACTATCTCCCTGTCTTTCCTGTAACACCATCTTTAACCTTCTTAGTGAAGCCTTGCAGACTGCACTTTTTTTTTTTTCCTTACCTAGAACAGTGAGCCATGTTCCTTTTTCAAAACACATTATTACTGATGACCTCCATACAAAATTGCCTGAGGAGTTTGTTCTCTCTTCCTTCTCCTTACTGAGGCAAATTTTCTATTTCCTGATCTGCCATACCCAGAAAAGCTGCTCCTGAAAGATTCCCCACACCTGGAAGAGCTGTACTAGCCCCTGGAGATTCAGTATATTACTTCACTTAGTAATGTCTACAGCATTGAAATAGCAGGACCACAGGGAAGATCCTGTTCATCCTTCCCTTGCAGTCCCTTCACCCTCTTTACTTCCCTTTCATTCAAGCTTGGCAAAAAAATATTTCTATTTTTCATCTGTTTTGATGTTAAGCAGCCTCTTCCCCATGAACCTACAAATACAGCTTTTAGGCATGGGATTTAGCAAAACCCTGACTGTTATGTGTCCCAGACAATGAATTTTATTTTATTTTATTCCACTTGCCATTGCATATCCTACCATTTTACAGTCCAGCAGACTGCAAAATGACATTTGTCCTTATGCCTTACTTATTTTTGCAGGATTTTGAATCACCTAACTGGAAATCCCTTACCCATGCACCCTCCTTCCTATAATTCATACAGTGATCAGGTGCTTAGCCCACATATTTTGTGTTCTCCTCTCCCATAATTAATGTTCTACCTGTTTTAAGCGATAAAGTACCCAAAATTAGATGTCCTTTTCAGTGTAAAGTTTTATCATAACCACCAGAAAAAATTCCTATTACACGTATTGCTTGGGAGATGTTGCTTCAGATATGCAAATGCTATCTCCCACAGGAAGGTCAGTACCTCTGGCATGTGCTAATATTTGTAAAGGAGGGTGAAAGAGAATTGACAGATGCACTCAGTTTTGCTGTCAGCCTCTATTTATCACTCAGTGTAGTAACTGAGGTCTGTTGTCTGAAGTTGAGAGGGAAATCATAAGAGTACATATCTGTTGTAAGAGTGTTAAGGTTTTGAAGTGTTGAGGACAAAGAAGCCTCCATGAACTCCTTTATTCCCTCTTTTTCCCTCCCATCTTCTGTGATCTAGGAAATTTTGAACATAGGATTTCACAAACTAGGTGGAGTGGAAAGCTGTTTATTTTCTGTTCTCAGGACCCTGGGACCCTGGCTTGTGTCAACAGATAATTGTCCACTATTTCATGTCACGTTCGTCACAGAACTTGCTCACCAACCTATTTTGCTTCCTTCACTCCAGATCATATCCTTTTTCCCTTTTTTTTTCCTATTGTTTCAAATGCTATTTCTGAAGTATATTAGTCCTTTGCTGGAATTTTCAGACAGCAGTTCTTTGCCATCAATCCTCCTACTTACCATAAAATACATAATTAGAGCTCTAATTTGTCCCTTAATCTATCTTTCAGTTCCTGAATAGTGTGTTAGTGCCTTGATCTGCAAGTTATCTAGAGTATATGAGTTTTACTTCAAGAATCAAAACATATTCTTTCTTCTAGGGGGTCCCCCACTCATACCGTGTCTGTATTTCATCTTCCCCCCCCCCCCGCTTTTCTATCTTTGTCTATTTCCTTGAACCTTTCAAAACCAAAATTTACCTAGATGGTCTTTTACACTGATCAGGGCAAATGTGTCAACAATTATATAAGAAAATAATAATTGCAACTGTAAGACTGATACACAAAGTAACTTAAACATGACTTGATTAAAATAGAAAATATAGGTATAAAAGAAGGGGTTTTTTTTCTATGTTTCCATTGTTTTATTTCAAACGTATTTTGTAAACAGCATTTTCTTAATTATTACATTAATTGGTCCCTACTCCAAGCTGCAGTGGTTCTGTGCAAGCACAGCTAAAAATTATTGCTAAAATCCTGCAAGAAGTCCAAATGGCTAAGATTGTTTCTCTGTGTTGTCTCTGTGTAAAGGAACAGCTGACTGAGGATCTCAGTCTTGGAATGATTCAACCCTTTGAACCTTTTTGAATGTGTTGCCAGTTTTTGAGAATGGAACACTGGAATTGATACACAATTTAATCTACAATGATTCTACTCTGTACACATTTATCTTAACTCATTCTAACTGCACAGGAGACCACTTCAGACAAAACGCTGTCTTAAAGTTGACATTTATATAAATCCGTGTCTCTACAATTATATTGTGTCTCTTATCATTTTCAAGAGAACAAGAATGAAATGGAAAGGGTTTAGAGAAAAAGAGGCCAAAAAATTCAGGGAGCTATTGCACAAGATAATAAAAGAAGTATTATCAAAACCTGCGGTCTTTTTAAAGAAAAGAGTAAAAAGGCAAAACAGGAAGAATAAAAAAAAAAAAACAAACAGAAAAATTAGAAGGACCAAGAAAGCAAAAGAGGAAAGAAAAAAGAATGCAACTCAGAAAAAGGGAAGATTATCTGATCTGTGGGGGAGGAGGAATGGAAATGACAGTGTGGCCTTTTAAAGCTATGTTTGTGGGTACCGTTTCTGTGTAGCACAATCTATAAACCCAAGAGATTACTAATCCTGGAGAGTGTTTCTGGAGATTTTTCACCCACTATGCTTCTCATTAAACTATGGCACTACTACTTATGGCACAAGTTAAATAGTTAGTAATTCAGAGGTAGCTCACTCAGGAATAAATGGAGAACAGTCATACCTTTTGTGTATAGCTGTATCCTGAATAGAGGTAGGAGTAACACAAATCAAGACAGAGTGTTTGTGGAACTTTGGAAGCAAAGCATCTGGGAATACAATAGTAAGGCAGAAGGAGTAGGAAACATGGAGTGGAGACCCTGAAAGAAGCTTCTGACTAACATAACCAGGGTCTTCAACAGAAGGAGGAAGGCCTCAGCAGAAAATGGTATCACAGAATCAGAGCAGATGATGTGCCAAAAATGTGCTTGAAAATATCCGTTTAAGGGAACAGCAGTTGAATTTTAGAAAAACAGGATGCGGTTTGACATTTACTCAAAAAAAAAAAAATTCTGATAATGCATCAGCCTCTCTTACCACAATACCACCCCAGCCTCTCAGGATGAGGCACAAGGTACAGCTCCCTGTTTACCATATTACAGTTGGACAGAAATAGTGACACATACAGGCCTTATGAAAGCTGATGGGGTTTTTGTCTCACATTATCACACGATCTTCTTGCTACTGAAGTCTGCAGATGGGTTTTGCAAGTGCAGCTGTTGTTTCTGTTGTGCAACACGCAGAAAACAAAAGACTTGTGGGTTGCTGACTTGAGGAGCTGCTGACCTGCTTTTGCGAATTAAAAAACAATCCATACTTTTTCTAGGTATCTCAAAACAGCAAAGCAAGATGATAAAAAGCTTATACTTGTAGAAAAATTTTAATAGGAGGGGACTTCTGAAGGTCTGTCCATTCAAATTGCTGTTCAAACCAGGACTAACTCCTAAGCCAGAATATGTTGCTCAGAGTTTTGTCTGGGTGATTTCTGATTGTCTTCAAGGACAGAGATTTGTCAGGCTCTCTTAGAAATCTGTTGCAGTGCTGAAGCATTCTCAAGAGAAAGTATTTTTTCGTTATGTATAATTAGAGTTTACCTTGCTGCAGCTTGTTCGCACTAGCTTCCACTGTGCCCCTCTAAGACTCCAGCATTAGCCATCCTTTAGCCTTCTCCTCTCCAAGATGAACAAAATCATTTCCCTCAACCTCTCCTCTTATGTGTCTGCTTCAGTTCCCTGATTGCCATAGTGACCTTCTGCTGGACTCTCTACAATTTGTTGATATTTCTGTTAAGCTGGGGCAGGGTAGGGGTGTGTATGGACAGTAGAGGTAGTAGTTGAAATACAGCCTCAAAAGTACTTCAGCACGCTAATTGCATTCTTGCTAATGCAACCAGAAATGTAATTAACCTGCAGTGCTGAAAGAGTTTGCTGCTTATTCATGTTCAATTGCTTTTCTGCAAAGCTTCTCCCTAGACAGTCATCTGATATTTAAAGGACTCAGAAAGGTTGTTTTACCTTTCTTCCTTTAGGAAAATTTAGAACAATTTGTTGTATCATGGAATGCATACACCAAAGAGTATCTCATGCTGTGACTAATCCCACTTCATCAGTGACACCAGCTGGGAGAACAGTGATGCTGGAAAGCCATTGGTAGGTCTTTTTGTGTGAGACACAAGACTTCACATGCCAAGCTTGAAATATTCCATCAAGGAGAGTTCATATAGTAAATAAAACTACTTTCACATCCTGCTTGTTCATCCCTCTACATTTTTGTCTTCAAAATGTGGTTGATCTCTGGAGCAGTGTTCCTATTAGGGTTTGGCTCAAAGCCAGAGAGAACTACAAAACTCTGAATGAGGAACATCACAAAGCTGCCTGGGAGAAAAAACCCCAAACATCTCAGAACTCATCCACAGAGAATAAGCTAGATTCATATAGACTGTATTGCTGGTTATTAAGCTGTGAAAGAGGTATGAGGCATAAAGAGATAGATGTGACACACATAGTGGAATGTGCTTCATTATGTATCCAGAAGTAAACTGGATAGTCAGAACAATTTCTGAATAAATGGAAATCTGCATGTTATTTTTATTGAATATGAATTCATTCTAAGTTGCATACTTTTTACAATCTACTTTCCCTCTTTATATTTTCCATACACATGTAACCTTTCAGGACATTACCATGCTATTGGCTGTTCTTTTGTCATTTTACTCCAATCTGTGGCATATTAGTTCTGTTTAGCTTCTATTCTTGTATCATCTTTTGTTTAGGCCCCTTCTCGTTACTGTTTAAAATCTTAGTTCTACAGGGTTTTGGTGATCAGGGTAACTTTTACAAGCACAGTGAAAAGCAGTGTGGCTTTCACTGCTTGGTAATACTCAGAGAGAAATAAGAGTGCACATAAAGTCACTATCTCTAAGGTATTTTAGACTTAGACATATGTGTATTTCAAGTAACTGTTCAGTCATGTAAGAAAATGGTGTAGGGGACAATAATTTATGGCTGTGTAGATTGCAGTTTCCATTTTCTTTATGTCTGTATTTGGTTAACAATCTATGATTTTTCTGATGGGATAGAGAATAAATGGGTGATCAGGAAAGAGGAGTTCAGCAATTAACCTGCATTTCAAAGACTTATTCTGCCTCTTCTGCTCCAACTCCTTGACAAGGTCTGCTTTGTGAATAGGCTATTGGCCTACATACCCTTTTCCTGTGCTGAGAGCAACACCCATCTAAGGGAAGGTGCTGGAAAGGAGAGTAGTTTATGTAAAGAAAGCAAGTGACTTTGAAGTGTTGTGTCCAAACTGCTGCCACAGAAATAAACAGCTGAATGGTTCATCTTCACAGATAATATATCCAAATAGAAGTGTGAGCGGTTTAACCGGCTAGCTTTGTATCCAAAGTGGATGTCACCCTCTTTCTGTTGATTTTCACCAAAGGAATAATAGATCAATTGCAGCCCCTTCCCTGGCTGCTGCAGATACCAGTACATAGAACTGTGATCATCATTTTGACTGCATGTCAGAGTAGCTTTCTTATCTTCTTTCACCACAAGACCTGAGCTTTGGATGATTTTAGCTCCTACAAGAAAAAGCAAAACAAAACCATAGTAAACCAAGTAAACTACTTTCTCCCAGCACCAGAGCAGGTATCATGGCTCTACTGATTCCTTACTTGCTCCAAAGAAGTACATGGCCACACACCAAGTTGTCCACATCCTCATTTCTGCCTCAGTAGTTAGAGAACAAGCCCCTGTAAGGGACTTATATAGGTCTGTTTCACATGTTTCTCTTAAACCAATAGGAGAGATCCCTGTAACAGCTAGATCTATGCTGAAAACCAAGCTCCTTCCTGCAAAGAAATTTCAAGCACTTTGTTTGAAGTATATCTGCTGAAAATGCACAGAAGGTTTCAAACTGACTCAGGTGGAAATTTTTCTTATTCTATTGGACAGGATATTGTCATATATGACAATTGCCTTTTTATTTACTCTTGTATGCTTTATTTTATTCTTTTATATTTTATTTTCTGAATAAAACAAAAAATGTTTGGTGTAAGCTTTTTAAAGCTTTTCAAAGCTTTTTTTGTATTGGTGACTGATGGGATTTTTCTTTCTGGAAAAAGAGCAAATACCATACATACGCTCAGATCTTAATTATTTTTTTTCCTTCTCTACCTGTCAGAACCAGCATACATGATCTTGTTTTGGGAAGAGCTTTATATGAGAGCCTGTTGCTTATATGTTGTTCATATGAAAGCTTTAGCACACCCCCAAAGTGAAGGAGCTATTCCTGAGGCAAACAGCTAACAACTTTTTTTCTCTTAGTTGTCCCAGTAGTACTTGCACCAGTTATAAAACCAGCTTCCAGGATTCAATGATACCACTGTCTCTGACACAATCTTTTAACCTGTCTTAAGTCTGATCATTGTCCTACCATGATACTTTGAATACATGTTGAGAATCATCACAGTAGTCATATTCACCATCTATAGCTTTGAAATGAGGCCCCAGAGACCAATGTCAAAATCAAACCACTTCAGATCTGTGCTACTGCAACTAATCTTTCATATTTAAGTAGAAGAATACCATCTGGTGGAATGAATGGGTGTTTACAGTGGTCCTTAGGAGCTCTATTTCCCACAGTTCTCTATTTTTGCCTTGGCAGAACTGCATGGAAAGGGGACTGGAACTAATGCTCCAGAGATACACGTGTCTGTCGTTAAACTGGTGACCATGAAACGCTGAATTGAAAGCATTAACTCAGAAGTACAAAAGCTCTTAATCTGTAGAAGAAAGATCTCAGAGCCAATATTGAGAATGAGATTTCACAAAGCCAACATAATGCAGATGTGGCAGGAAACCAGTACGTGAAGTAGTCAATGAGGTATCTAACTAGATATTTCCTAAGGTCCAGGTAAATGAACTGGAAAGAGAAACCTCCTTTCACACAGCACACAAAGTTTTCCTCTGGCTTTATGTGGGACTGGGGACAGAGGTGTGGTCTACAGCAACATAATAGGTAAAGTATTAAAGGAGAATATCTAGATTCAAATCTGATGTTGTCATTGTTCCAAACCAGGTTCTGAATTCAGACAAACCCTCTAGTGTACTGTGTTGTATGGCATCATAAAGTGATTAATGACAAATAATAGAATCGTAGAATTGTCAGGGTTGGAAGGGACCTTAAAGATCATCTAGTTCCAACCCCCCTGCCATGGGCAGGGACACCTCCCA
>WTSP01007841.1:0-58794 GCA_025331215.1 Actenoides lindsayi | reverse complement strand
CATCAATAAAGTGAACACCGAGCATCTCCCCCACCCCCCCCCCGTGCGAATTCCCCCCCCTCCCCCACAAAAAAAAGACCCAAACCACAAAAAAAAAAAAAAAAAAAAAAAACACCCCCCCCCCCCCCCCCCAAAAAAAAAAAACAACCCCACAACCCCAAAAACAACAAACCAAAACAATTACAAACCAAAACAATTACAAACCAACAATGCAGTTTGTCAAACCATGCAGAAGACTGTGTGGGGAGGAGTGATTGTATGGGATCATCTTCTCCTGTTTGAAACTAGAATCTTTTGCTACAAAAAGGGGTACATGAATCCCACCACCTGATTAATGGCTTTTATTAATTTAAAAATATTTTACTGGTAATTTATAGAGTTGGTGTTTTCAAGTTTGAGCTTCTGATTTTAACCTAATTTTCTTTGTCCACTCTTCTCACCTAATAAAGCAATTTGATGACATTTGAAACACTTTCAGAAGTCATTTTCACTACACAGATATTTTTCTCAAATTTAACTATGAGTTAATCTGCTGCCTGCTTTTTTTTTTTTTTTTAAATCTTTAAAAACTGAAGTGTCTTCTTAACTGATACATTATGCCCAAGAATTGCATGTGGTAGGGTTACAATGTACATAAGGAGGAAAGCGCAAAACCCTCTGGACTCAAATTTAAAAATAAAATAAAACTCCCTCTGGACTGCATTTGCTAATATGAAACAACAAAACCATCCCATTCCTTCTTTTAACATTGCATATGGCAGACGGGCAGATCCAGTGGGTGATGGAGCAGGGGAGGGAGGCCAGGCAGGGGAATGGTAGAGGTGCATGCATCCAAACAGATCATGAGGTCACCTGGGTGGCTGGTGTTACTGACAAAGCTGGACCTCTTGAAAGTGGAACATTTGATTTAGGAAGCAGAGGACCTGCTGATGCTGGAGTAACAGTGGGTGGCGGAGCAGGTGGTGCCACACGTTGTTTAGGCTTGTCAACTTCATCTAAGTTTATATCATCAAGATCTGTGGTATGAAGCTGCAGGCCACCAGCAAAACGCCGCAGTGACGTAGCGGAAGAAGCGGAAGGACGTCCACTTGCCAACTACGTGCAACAGAAGAGAAATCTGCCTTAACAGTTCATCTGCCTGCAGCAGGTCTGAAGAAATTAATGGCAAATCCTACAATATCACTCAGCCTTACTACTCCTGCACAGGAAGCTCTTAGCTTCTCCCACACAGAAAATACATAAACCTTTTCTCTGAAAGATTTCTAAGAACAGTCCTTGGGATTCCAGTTTACAAGGAAGAAAACTGGAGTGCTGTAACAGTAGCCTGGGCTGTTGGGGCAGGGAAGATGATGCAAAAAAACCGCCACCAAAACAAAACAACCCCTCAACTGCATGGAGTCTTCAGAAGATAAAAATCATAGGACAAATCACAGGTAACACAACTCCTGCCTCTGTAGCTCCTACGAAGAGAAAGCAAGAATCGCTCCTTGCAAAAGTGAATATATCAAAGGAAAGTAATTGAAGATGGGCCCTGAAATTCCATGCCATTAATAAAAGGAAAGGGGCTAAAGTCTGGTGTAAACATAACTAGACATTAAGGGGGAGAAATAAGCCTAAGCAGCTATCACACACAGTTCAGGGTGCTATGAAATTCAGATTCTTGGGAGATTTGTGACCTTCTAATTTCTGATAATCAACACCAAATGGATTGTGGGGCTAACAGACTCCAGAGTTTGAGCGTAATGAGAAGCTCACCCCAAAAATAAGGTTGTGTGGGAAGAAGGGTTCTGCATATGCTGTTAGAGTTGCTAACATTTCTTTTATCAGTGATCAAACTGAACTATTTAAGAAAATCCAGTTGATACCCTCATTTTGCTATTTTGTAGACTCAGCTGAGGAAATATCAGAGATGAGCTGTCATACAGCCACACACATCTTAGCCTAATATGACAATACTTCAAGTGGATATCTCTGACATTCTTTGGGATCTCCTTATCTGCCACACTCATTCTTTGGTTACTAAAAAACATGTATTCGGCAGAGGTCAAGAGATCTTCACTGCTCTTGTACCAGTTCAAGCCTGTCCTAAATAATTATTTATTGGTCAGCTCCATTTATCCCCCAGAAGCATGTAAATTTTCTGTTTTACATGATTTTAACTGCCTGGGTAGTTTTAGAGAACTGTAATAAGAACATTTTTATATAATGTAATAGCTGGAGCAAATATAAAACAGTGGTTTGAATCAGAGTAGAGCTCTGGAAATAGAAGTGATTTTAATCTGTAAATGTTCCCTCTTATTTTACAAAGTAAGAGGGGTGAAGATGCAGCAGAACACAGGCAACCAAATTTAGGTACCAAGAGAAAACTCAACACAGTGATTCCTCTGTCTTAGAGACCTGCACTGAAGAGCCACACGGATCTGAGCCTGAGGCCAGGGAGAAAACCAGTTGATTTTTGCAGAGCTGCTCCACATTGACCTGGAGGAAATTCATGCAAGAGTGTTCCCCAAGGGTCCCCTTTGTGGCTGAAATTTCGTGGGGATCCTGGGGGATTTCAACAGATTGCAGTGTTCCTCTTGAAAGCAGCTGTACTTGGAAGACAGCCAGAGCAGCAGGATGGTGGGAAAGCCTCACCCCACATCTAGAACCATCAGGCTCTAAAGCACAATCCCTATCTGCAACTCTCTTAAGGAGACTAGTTAAAACACAAAACCAAACCCTATTCTTCTGCAGTTTGTTATTCTTAACATGTAACTTTATTCCATGCAATGCACAAAGGTGTCCAAGAGCTCATCATCAATTACGTCCTTATTTTCACAGGATACTAAAATATGGCTGGGTATTCTAGTCTCAGTTTTATCATTGGTAGCACGTCCCACCTTGCCCAAGCAGCTCAAGAGCCAATAAAATTGTTAATTCTGTAGTGATAATACACTTTGAAAGGACAAAACCAGTTCATTAAACTAATTTAAAAATCTCCAAAAAACATATGGAGATTTTACAGCAAATACTATGGATTGTAATTCATCAATTACTGGTTTTCTTTGCCTCCTTAGAATAAAGGCCAAGAGGGAAAGATAAGGACAGATTTTTCCCTGGTAAAAACCTGCTGCTTTTAGTAGAAAACCAGTGAGCTATTTAGGCATCATGCAATATATGAAGAAGCCAGAATTTTACCTCAGGAGACTCATTCTCCACAGAGGAAATCTGTTCTAACCGTGTCTGACAAAGTCTTTCCACCCAGTGCTGCACCTTTTCTGATTCTTCCAGGTCTTCTCGTTCTGTCTCAGATACCTTAGCCATAACATCAGGGTATGAAAAAAGGTTATAGGTATAGTTACAATAGAAATGTGCTTCAAAAGTATGAAAAGCTATTTAAAGTAGTTTAAAAACTAATAATGCTTTTCAGGACGGTTTCCTATTTTACTGACACTCATTAACTGCAGGGGTATCCTCATTTGGGTAAAAACTGTCTATAGAAAGAAGCAAGTGTGGGAACAGAGTTTTGCAGCGAAAGAACAATTAAAAAAAAAATTTCATTATCTTTGACATAATTAAGCAAGTCTCCTGCTCAGATAATTCCACTAAAGACTCTGATAATTTTCTTTCAATATAATTTTGCACTTGACAGGAGAACACAACATACCTCTTGCACAAGACGATTTATTTTCAGTTGTTTCTCTTTCTCCAACATTCCTTCTTTCTCTTTGGCAAGTTTTTGCTCAAACTCCACTTCCTTTTTATTCTTCTTCAGTTCACACAGACTGTCACTTTTTGACTTCTTTCGTTCTTTCCCTTTCTGGGAAGTTTTGGTTGTTTTTGTTGTTGTTGTTTTGTTGTTCATTTGTTTTTTTTAATTAAAGAGGCTTTTACATCAGCTAAAAACACCACAAACTTCAAGCTCTGTACATGAGTGCCTGCCTTGAAAATTTCATTACAATCTGTGCAAGTATGGGGATGATCTTTTAAAAGAAAATCTCAACTCTGTTTCCCCAGCAATTTTCAAGAAATTCAACCTTATGTTAATGTACACAACATTTTCTCCTCTGCAAAGTTAGAATTTTAAGGCACACGGGACACCTACAAACCTCAGAATATCCAAACAGTTTTGGTTAGGTCTTCAGGTGCCATCGTTCTCTTCTGGCATTTTTCTACACATACAACACAGACTGCTTTCAGGTGACAGATACTCATGTATAGGTAGAAGTGAATATTTTATGCATAAAACATCCTCATGCACATCTCCTCAAACCAGCATTCATGCCTTAATACAAGTGAAATAAACAATTACACAGGAAAGGCTTAGATCAGTGCAGAAACTGAATTGCTTCCAGGAAAGAACACTGTATCAGGGAAACCAAGTAGTTCCTACAAGCACTGAATAAAATTTACTTATGTGATATAACACAGAGCAACTCTAAATTTTTACATGGTGAGTGGAACCAAAGGAAAAAGCTAAATAGTCTTTTTGGAGCCTCTCTTCCTGTTGTCTTTGAAATACACACTGCTCCTTGTTTCTCCTTGAACAATGTCATGCTTCTGCTACCCTCTCCATACTAGTAGGGCCTTTCCTATTGGAAAGCCCACATTCTCTTTTTATTTATGAAAAAGTAAAAAGGAGGAGCAGCTGGCCCCTTACTGTCAATTACTGCCAGTGCCCAGAGAGGCTACTTTGGGTTTGATTTTGCTCTGCTCATTATCATCAGCTACTGAGTTTTCATGGTGGTTTTGAGAATTCAAAGCATGAACATGCTTCACCTTATTTTTTATTTGCATTATTTGTTTCCTTTCCATCTTTTATATATTGATAATAAAGCCTTGGAAAACAGACATTTTCCCTGGCAGATACAAAAGTACTTTCTCCCAGTCAAGTAGTTAAATGGAATTTTGTACTGCTGAGTGTGATGTTGTCTATTGTTTCATGGTTAAGTGGTGGTGTTGTGGGAGGGGATATCAATAATCATTGGAGATAAAAAAATATCCTAACTTTTTGCACTACCGTTTATATTTAAACATATTTCCATCGGCACGTTTTCTTCAGGGCTAATTAGTTTGTACCTTAATAATAATTGCTGATATTATTTTATCCTTTAATGAATTAGATTATACATTTAGCACTGCCTAAATGGAACATCTGGCAAGTCAACCTTCTAGGTTGTAATTTAAAGGCACACTAAGCAGTACACATGTCAAAGTGTTCCAGAACATGAATATATATTAGACAACCTGAGCTGCATCACTGCATTCAGATACAGGATGATTCATCCTTTCCATCCATCTTCCCAAATAGTTTACTTTCTATTATAGACATTTTTAGCATTTTATTTTTAAAACAAAACAAATAAATCAATGACCAATTTCAAGTCAGATGAAAACTTATCGCATCCAGATTTAAAATTATTTCTGAAAGCAAAAGACTAAAACTTGATCTTTTCAAACTTCTAGTCAACACTGCATAGTCAGATTTAACAGAAACTGGGTGCAGATCTTCAGTACTATAGGAAAAGGTATTGGGATTCTCTGTAAACTGTGTCAGCAGCAATACAGAAGATAACCTATTTGTGTGAAGAGAATGAGTTTTCACAGTGTATTTATAGTTTTCAGATAGAAATCCTAACTGTACTGGCTTTCACACAAGTTACAGATCCTTGATGATTTACAGTCATTAGCAGTACAAAATGGTATTGGCATGTACCATCATCTTCTATTCTCTACTAAAGACAACAGGAATTTGCTTCCACACAGAAGGTTAAAGTAATAGTCCTAAACTGCCACACAAATATTTCATCGGTCAGACACCATCTTGACCTCCTCAGAAACATTAGGTTCTCAGAAGATAAACATATGAACTCTTCTTGACACTGTTACTGCAATTAATTACCATCAGCCACCACAAAGAAACCCAACACCCATCACCAAACACACAACACAACCACAAACCCCCTATAATATGGCTAATATACCGTGAATGAAATAAAGAGAAAAAGCAACAGCAGGAATAAAGTATTACTGAAAACTCAAATAATTTGATATTGCAATACTTTAGCAGCAACTCTACAGATATACAAGTATTCTATCAAGCTTAAAGGTTTTCAGTTTTTTGTCTCTTATCTGTGTGAGTTGAGGTACGTGCTTAAAAGCCTTTTGCCTTCAGCACTCCTCTTTCTGGGAAATTTGTAAAGATAAGCTGGGAACTGCATACTTGGTTCCCATTGAATTTTTGCCTCTGTACTTTGCATACATGATTCTGATGACTTTTAGAGAGCTTAAAGACATACACTGCCCACGTGTGCTGAGCTTCTGTAAAGTATTGACATACAATCCCCACTGCAGCTGCCAGAACTTGGAAAGCCCAAAGTATTCAAAAGGACAAACTCCCGGGCAGATGCATCCCAAACGTGGCTTAACTTGTATACACATTAAAAGAAGTGTTTGTCTATAACAAATGTCTAGTAATTACAGAGAAGAAAAGAGAGCAACTAAAATTCAAATGCACAGCAAACAAATTTACATCTCAAACCTTGTACCTTGCGGATTGTGGGAAATTTTCCTTCGTACCGATAAAACCATCCAAAAGCTATAAAAGTTAAAGGGTTTTGAAAAAGAGTCAAGATCTGGTTCAGGTTCAGATCAATCCATGCTGATACATGTAATAGATTACAATTTATTTGAAGACACAACATCAAAGATTTGATATTACACAGTAAGTTCTCAGCTGACTTCTTGATCAATTGTTAGTACATTTAGTCAGAAGTTACCCTTATTTTACTGATACATATCTTATGTTAAACAAAGCAAAAGTAACAAGTAAATTTTATACAGAACCATGCAGCCATATGCACTGCTAAGATTTCTGAGGTCACAGTCCTACTTCATGCTAGTTTTAACAAGACTTCTTGAAATTAAACAGGTATTCAGACCCATTCAAGCTTGTGGCAGAACACAGCGGCCTTTGAGGAGACAAGAAAAATTCCATTTCCTAGGATATTTGAAACCAAGTGAAAAAAAATATTAAAAAACACCACATTACTAAGTAAAAAACATACAAAAGAATCCATTACCATCATTTTATATATGAAACACTGAAAACACACACAGTTCTCAATACAATGCATCTTTCTACAGGATTAATAGATTTTGTATTTGTATCAAGGTATGTTTAGAATGCCATGACAGCAACAGCATCATAACCTCTCATCATTTACCAAAGGACCACTCATTTTTCCCTAGCAAGCCCAAGTGATGAGTTCAGAGTCAAGACTGACTGTCAGGAGGAAGTGAAGCACAGGAAGAATCTGAATGAGGATAGAAAGTTAAGGCTGAGTGGCAAACCTGTTTGTCCTGCTTCATGATCACTTCATCCATGTCATCTGTTTCAAGTTGGTCATGTGCAACTCCCTTTAAGTCTACTAGAGAAACAGAGGAGGAAAAGAGTGAGGAGACAGAAATGACAGCCTAACTAGAGGTTCCCATGAAGTGAAAGAGATCAGCCATGTCTGACTAGAAGTTTCAGGGAATAAAAAGTTAGTTACTTTTCCACATTAAAAAAAACCCAACAAACCAGACAAAACCAAAAACAACAACAAAAAAAGTCCTGCTTGAATCAATTCCCAACCTCCTCCAGCCTGGAAGACCAATTAGGATCTGCACATAGCCAGTTAGTCTGCTCTGCTATGAAGGGAAGCCTGCCAAGGTAGGTGGCCTTTCTTGTAATTAAACTATCAGCAGTTCCAGGATACTGGCCTTCACCAGGAAATACCAGCCTTGCACTGCAATGTCGCTGGGGTAAATGCTATACAACAATAACACTGTCCTGAAGAACCAGAAAACTAAATGGAGAAAGATGGTTGCAGAAGTAACCCATCTCAGTTTCTCACCTGTGAAAAGTTAAGTGACTTCCCCAAAGTCACACAAAAACCAGTAACACAATCAGGTTAGAAACCAAGCCAGGTCTCACTTATATTAAGCAGCAAGCACTTTGCACTTATCATTTTTTCCTTGGCCTAAACCATATCAGTAGACTCTCCGTATACTACCTGCAGCTTCCAGTCAAGCTCCAAGCCTCTTAAATTCTTTTGGACAACTAAGCTGGACTTACACTTCAGGGCAAATCTTTGTGGAAAAGTTGCAGTGTACAAACAGTACCTTCTAATTGGTCACTCAGCTAATTCTGAAGCAGACTGCCCACTGACATCACACCAATTTTCAGGCTGTGCAGACTACAGCCTGTTTGTGAAAGATTTACTGCAATGAATGAAAAGGGGACAAAGACGGGGAAAAGGACAGGGAAGAAAAAAGAAAGACACAGATTCAGTACGGAACATAATAGTACGAGGGGAAGAGAAAAAAACCCAAAAAGTAAGGAAGAAGTGTTTTAAAATCTACAGGTAATCCATATTTGGATTTTTTTTTCCACTCTGACAGATGGTACATTTAAGATATTAACAGATCTGTTACAATACACAGCAGCTCATGGACAGATGCCTGAATTCTGCAAATTCTTAGAGATGTGCCCAGCTTTTTCATGATTAGGTTACTAGGAATTCATTTAGAAGTTCTCATTGCATGTTTTTAATTAGTATATGTTTGTATGCTTTGCTATTCAAGCTCTTTGCGTGCAAGATTATTATTGCACCAGTTGTAAACATTATACCATCATAATTTCATTTTCAAGATAGCTGTCTTAAAAGAGCATGAACTGAGGAGAGTGATATGCAGAAAAATGATGTGGTAAATACTTCAGCCTGAAAGGATGTCAATGGCAAGCTGGCAAAAAACAAGATGTGTCAAAAGATCCATGTTGCTTTTTTTTTTATGACATTCAATATAAGTTGTTTACTCAATTCAGTTTTTCACTTTTCCTCATGGAAGAGAAGCAAGGGAGCTTCAAGACATTCCTACAGCCCCCAAAGACTGCTAAAGTTAGAGAAGACCAAGGTCCAGCTGAAGAGATGAGGGGAAAGTACTTTATTTTTTTCTGAAAACTAAACATCAAATTAATTTCCTCCAAGCCAAAAGCAGGGACTCCATAGCTATCTTTTTTAGTTAGAAGCAAGCAGATAAAAATATTCAAAACCATAATCTCCATCCTCCATAATGCACTGATTTAAAGTAAGGGAGAAGGAAAAAAGGTAACAATAGAAGCTGTACAAAATGCATTCATTCACTCCAAATAAGACTGCAAATCTAGTACTATTTTTCTACCTTCAAACATTTCACCTCTCAAGATATCAACTGTAAAAGTATGTTAAATTATTTTCTGATATGACTTATGCAGAAAGCTCAACGCTAATTCCAAATGAAAGAACAAAACCAAACACTTCTCTCCTTCGTAACTTCATTTTGAAAAGTATCAAAACCCAGTAACAAAATGCCCATACACCCCAAAATATTACTTAGAAGTAATGTTTTCTTCACTGAGTTGAAAGCACTCATATGTGTACAACTGAGCACTTGAACATCAGCTTATCCACATGGACATAAAAATATCACTTATCATAAAAAATGCAGTACTACTTCCATTTGGGCATATAGTGAACCTCAGCACAAGTCTACTGATGCAAGAACTGCTCTGTGGGAATGCTGACAGGCAAAACACGGAACAGAATCATCATGGAAAGCAAGGCACCAAGACCCCAAGCTAAAGGGGGAGTAATAGTTCAGATAATTTCTTAGTGAGCTTTATTTTTTTCTTATTTTTCCTGCTGCTGTCACTTGTTAACACACATAACTGAATAGATGTAGATGTAGCTATTAAATTACCACATGCTTCCAGTCTTCCAAAAATAACCAAGTCACAGCCAGATTGGCTTGGACACAAACTGGTGATATATTCCATGCAGCTCAGGGATGTGTCTGAAACAAATCCTTTTGCTAAGAAGCAGATTGAAACTAATTACTTACTTTTGTGTTTGGAACGAGGGGCAGAGTGCACTTCTGCAGTTACGGTTTTTAGAGATTTTGGAGGCTCTTTAGGACCCCAGTCTTCTTCCCACTCCTTTTTAAATTTCTCTTCCTCTGCTGTTATCCTATAAGGAAAAAATTGCAGCTAGGAATTCTGAGTATAAAACCAACAATATTAATATACATTAGCTAATTATTTAGTGTTCAGTATGTTTGGTTTTTTGTTTTTAATATAAAGCATAATAAACTGTCCCTTTCCCCAAACCCAATTCCTTTCTCCCGTTTACTGAGCTACTAAGATAATTTGTAAAATACAGTGCAAGTAGAACATTCTTATTTGAGACTTCTTAGGCCAGTTACACAAACATCTCCACAGACATTAAGCCCATAGTGATACACTACAATACTATTACCTTAACTGAAGCTACAAATCATTTCTCACCTAACAATTTTTCATTTTTAGGACTGGGAAGTATTGATTAGAAAAAACAGTCAGTTTTAAACAAAATACTAAGTGACAGAACATCTACCACATGCCTAAATGAAATGTTACAAGGGTAAATTATAGAAATAAGACATGGACTTCTTAGGTATATCTTATTTCCATTTTGATAATTACTTCCTAAACACTTACTTCTAGGCTACACTAAAAAGTGACTCTTCCCAAAAAGAACTAAATACTATTGAGACACAACCACGTTAAATTGAGCTTTCTAGGAAAGAGGAAGGAAAACATAAAACCCAAACGATTGTCACACTTCAGAACAAGGAGCTCATAAAAAAAACCAACCCAAAACAACAAAAGTTACCTAGAAGATACCTAGAAAGGCACCGTGATCACACGGTGAAGAAAAATTCAGGAAATCCCAAGTAGGATAGTAGCTTCTATATTCATATATGGTATCTCTGATGCAAGATCTGCTCTTAGGTGTAGCCTGTCTTAAACTAGTAAACTAATATATAATGCCAAAATTTACCATGTCATGAACAAATTACATGTATTTTCTTTTTTTAAAATATAAGATATGTAGCTAAGTCATCAAGCTCCTGACTACAGGCACGTTTTTCAATTCTTCAGTAATCCTTCTGTTTCTTCCCTGAACCACTTTCTTGCACTATTCTTTTTTTTTTCCCCTGATAGAATTCAACATAGTGGTTCAGTGGCAACAGAGTAAACAAGCTCTGAGACACAGAACTTCCTTATCTGAAGCTTCTCTACACATTTATAGCATTTTTAAAATAAGCACTCAGCTTCAATTTCATACTGAGTTTCTTATCACCATAACCCTCATGTTTTGCAGACACTGGTTTTCAGGTCAGTTCCCTATTGTGACGTGCTTAGATGTGCTGGACCCCACATTTAGCTAAATGGAAGTATCATGTGATTTTATCAGAAAAGAACATTCAGAATGTTCTCAACCAGATCTAATATATAAGGATACTTTTTCAGACAGTATATTGTCTATGGAAGGTTTTTACTTACTGCTCTATTTCTCTGCGGTATCTCTCTTCTTCCTCTGCTGCTTTTTGGGAAATTTCCAGTTTTCTTCTATAATAAGAGGAATTAGGACACCATGATAAAAACCAGCATTTTCTGAGTAAGAACTTGCATGAAGCTTGTCAGCATGTAGTTAGTAAAAGACAGAGAGTAAATACATACGCATTGGGGAAAACCACTCTTTTTTAAAAGTCCTCATTAAGATACCAAGGGTTCAATATACTTTCATAGGAATTCTGAGGACATTGATGATCATCTGGGTAATAATGGCATATCATATATTTAACTCTGTAGGTCACTATCTCCTTCTGAGACAGTTCCATACTGTCTTATTGTAAGAGTATAAAATTTATACCTATCCTGCTAAAAATAAAGGATGAGGGGATGGCATCAGAAAAATAACAATCACCACACTGAATCATAGGGATACGACAGTCAAGGAACAAAGTGACCCTTCTACTCAAGAATCATTTGAATGTTACCAGCTTTGAAAAACCCAGAATATCAAGAGGACCACAGGACAAGGATTTATGAACAGAGACTCTACGATAGCAAAATTAAGTTAATCTAAGATGGGAATTTTTACACAGTTTCTCCTGTATTCCATATCCCTTCCAACTCCAAGCTAATCTTTTCACTGTCCTATACAGAGTCCTTACAATCTCTCTTTCTCTTGCTGCTCTTTGATGATCTTGTTAGTCTCCAGCGCAAGTCGCTTCTGATGCATTAGCTCCTGGCGCTCTTGCTCACGGAGACGTGCTTCTCTCTGCCTTTCTTCTTCAGTCATGAACAGCTCCTTTCCCTGCAATCAGAACCACCACCCAAATCAGTTCTCTATTAGAAGCAGTTATCTAGTAGAACAGAAACTCTCAAGCATAAGAAACCATTACAAGAAAGTTAATTTCCATTCCTTGTCAAGGGAATGGCTTTGCACTGGGTCACAGTCATGAAACTGTTTTATTTGAGAACACTGTTGATAGTCATCAATGAAATAATCAAAAGCCACTTAACACTGCCTTGTTTTGACAGAATTTAGCAGTACCACTTATTTGCCAGCAGAGTAATTTTCACAAATGTTCTTTATAAACAAACTACTTACAGCGCCTGCTACCACAGAGATAGTCAAAGTACGACTACTTTTGAGCACTCTGACAGCCTGCAAATTAAAACAAAAAAATCAGTCTGAATTAAGTGATAAAAGGCCTGTATATATATATAGGCTAAAAAGAGGCTGCTTGTTAAGGATGGAACTTCCAGAAGACCCATCTGAGCTAAACAGGGTGGTAGATATTCAAATCTCCAAATTCCCATGTTCATTACGAAACCTCTTTGGTTAAGGAGGCAGGTACCAAAACATTTTTTGCAGCAAGGAAAATCAGACAGATGCTTAATAAGCTGACAACTACAAATTGACAGAATTATGAAGACTTGATCTTACCTCTTTATGATCCACATTAGAAAAATCCACTCCATTTACCTCAACAATCTGATCACCAACCTAAAAGAGTCAATCCAAATCTTAGTACAGATCCTGAAGTAGTACATATATCAAATTAAAACACAAAGAGATACACTCTCTAACATTCTTAACACCATAAACCTAAGTACTGGCAGAGTACAAGGGGAACAGACTGGAAACTGGCCAGGCTTGCATATCCTCCTATATCAGCATTTACTATTGCTACTGTGCGAGACCAAACACTGAGCTCGATGGACTATTGGTCTGACCCAGGAAGACACCCACATTCTTAAAATATACGAAACTTCCCTCATTTGAAATGTAACCACAAACTATTTCTTTGCCATGAAAAACCCCCACAACACTAGTAACTCAAACCAGAACCCTGAAGTAGTAAACACCAATGAAAATTTCTTTGTGGGACCTACTTTGGAAGGTGGCACACTTACCTCTAAGCCCACTTCTGCTGAAAGAGAACCTGGCTTAACATTGCTGATAAAAATGCCTGGTTTTTGTGTTGGACCACTGGAAATACTGGCATAAGAGAAAAAACAAACATGTACAGAGTTTTATTCAGAGAATAATACAGTATAATAATACAGTGAGAAGTCTTAGTTGTTTTCTCATTTGTTTCCAACTAAGTAGTCTTGTGGTGTTAGCTTACTGTAAAGCAAACAGCAAAATTTGCCAGTACACATACAGTGGTTTGTCATCCTACCTTTCTATCCTTTAGCTTTTTTTTTTTTTAAAAACTTGGTGGCATAAAAGAAAAGTATTCAAGCTTCTGGATTTTCCCTTAGGTGTTGAAACCAACATAGCATACTGACCTACACTGTCTAAGGGACTGGGACACTAACGGCATTTGCAAGTAAGCACATAACACAATGGAGAGTTACTAATTGCTTGCACACTTACTCACTGAACTACTATATGTACAAATCAACATTATTTTCCAGGATTACTTATTAGAAGCAAGAAGGATGTTTCAATCTGGGCCAACATCTTGCCTGAAAACCTTAAGTTGCTGTCTAGGCTGGGCCCAAACACAGCAATAATATTTTAAAACATTATATCCAGCAGATGATGTTGAACCACAGCTCCGGATTTGTAAATATTTTTTTAAACCTTTACATCTTTCAAATTATATGGAAGAAAACTTATGATTTAGAAAATATTCTCTGAGGTTCAATCTTGATAACTTAAACTATATATTCCCAAATATATAGGAAAACCTACAATAGCCCTTGTAACCCAAAACCTGCATGGCTAGCTGCAGAAACAGGAGTATAAGAAGAATCCACTCATATTTCTAAAAATCTTGCAAATTCAACATTACTTTTAGAAACTGGATATACCTGCGTGATGGCTTCTGAGTTCTGAAAAGGGTCACAGAAAGCAGTCTAAGTTCAGAGATTGAACCTGACACTGGACAGTGGTGGAACTTGCTATGTCACAGAGCAACATTTTAAAATGTAAAAGCATTTTAAAAGATCCAATTCCATGACAACTTTTATTATGTCACTTTCAGCCTGCTCTTAAAACCAAAAAAATATTTAAAAAGTAAGTCATAACTTATAACACAGGTATTTATGCTTTGACTGATAACATATAAAGTGTGCTGGAGATATCCTCCAGTTCCGGTTTGCCTTCCCAATACACTGTGGATCTCCATTTTCCTGATATCATATCAATGAAGGATGGAAATAACTGCCTTGGTTGTCTTACTTAAATGAGTGACATAAAATAAGAAACACGCACCCACCTGCAGCCCATGCCTTTTGTACCAATCAAGCTAATGAAAACTTTCTTCTCTTTATTGTCTCTCCCTCCAGAAGAAGCAAGACCAGCAACACTGCCCTTTCCCTCCTGTAGGGAGATTAAAAAATGCTGCAGATGTTACTCTGTGTTGAACTCATATCAAGGCTACTATAAAACTTCATGAAGCCAAGGTGAAACCCTGCCAAGATCAAGATGAGCTTTCTCCAAGGTCCTACCAGAGATGAATGCGAAGTGCAGTCATTTCAGCGGAGCTGCATGGCTGAGGTGAAAGACAACTTATCTTTCTATTTGGAGAAGATTGTTTAAATAGTCAAACTTTGTCTTTAGAAAAGGGTAAAAGAAAATTGGAGGAAAGTGATACAGCAAAATAATCATTTAGATGTTCCCTGACAAAAGAGCTTGAAAAATACATGATGGTGCTCACTATTTAACTAAGCCTTTCTTCCTGAAAGCAAAAGAACAGTAATTGTGGTCTCTCTTTTCACTGCTACAACCCACAGAAGTCACTTGCATTCATCCCTGTCATTCTTCCTCTAATATACCTAAGATAGGCCAAAATCATCCATTAAAGGTTTATACAGTAGAAATATATCCTGTTAATTTAGTAAGCTCATGCAAAATGAAGTACAAATTAATAAGAGGTATTCATTTGTATTCTGCCCTTTGCTTACTTAATGATTCTAGAATCATTTCATATCACAAAAGATGTTTCTCCCAGAACACTTGTAACAAGACACTGCATGCTAGAAAGACATATAATATGCTAGAAAGACGTACAATAACTTCTGTGATAAAGTTGTGTGTTCACAAAATATTCTTCTCTTACCCCGGAGTCTGACACAAACTGGTCCACATATTGCCATTTAAGGGGTTCATTTGCTGAGCTGGAAGGAAAAAGTAATTTAAAATAAGGGGGACAAAATAAATATGAACGTATTTACGAAGACAGTTTGGAATGTGGCCTTCTACTGTGCATCCACAAGTTCCTTTGGATACTGTTCACAAGAACTGGCTTACTTTCCAGCAATTTAAATAGAACATCAAACAAGCATACAATTATTTAGGCTAATAAAGCTGGTCAAATACAAAAATGGAGAAAACCTACTCAAGTGAAACAATTTTAGGAAACTCTAAGACAGTGTAAATAATCACACCAACTTGAACAGCTTACATAAATGTCTACACAGACACCTCCCATTGTCAACATTTCTCAAGCATTCTACATAAAGTTTCAACCTTTTAACAAAAATTGGAAGACAATAATGTGAGTTTTGATAAGCTCTGAAGCAAACCTCAAATGTTACATACACAGAGAAGCAGTGGAGCTCTCTGTTAAGCTTGGTGCGTGATGATTTCCAGGTAATATCCACAAATAATATGGAAACAGACATTGATTGATTTAAGGAGGCAAGTGGCATAAAAGTCCAATTCAAACAAGACATTCCCTATTTATCACAACGGACATGATATTTTCATTAGTTAGAGATGCTAATTCACACATTTTCAAATATACAGATAAACACAAAGGTTCTTTGGATATTGCGGAGGCTATGTGAAAATGAATAATCTAATTTGGTTTTAAATATCATTACCTTTTGACAGGTATCATGCCAATATCTGAAAAAGAAAAATACTCCATTAAGTAACACACTCTAGAGAGCAGCAGCAATTTATTAACAGCAATCTTTAGTGATTCATGTGATTTTTTTTTTTTTTGTTACTTACGTCTTACTTTTATGGACACTATTTTCTTTGTACGAATGAGGTTTATGACTTCTTCATGCGTGCATGACGAAATGGAGTATCCGTTTATACGAACTATCTCATCTCCAACCTCAAAAATGAAAGGGAGAAGAAAAAACAAATTGTGAATGCATGTTAAAATGTTTTCAAGCAATGAAGCAACCTGACAATCATTTTGATGCAAAGGTTTCATAACGCTGAGTCTTGAATACTTCTGGATATTACCTGAAATTCAAGATCAGGTTTCCCTGCATTTGTTTGAACTTCATATTTAACGCAAAAAGGGCAGATTAATGGCCAAATAACGATCAACCATACCCTCCTATACCTCTGTACTTTGATCTCCACAAGAACAAAGCCAAAGACTTTGGCTTTGTTTTACTGTTCTTGTAGTGTTTCTTAAGAACTACTGTGAATATTTATTAATGTAAAATGTATACAAATGCCACTCTGATAGTTGACAGGACCTCTCTCATTAACATCAACAGAACAGGATTTTGTTTCTAATCAATGAAACTTTGTGTGCCTCCTCACAAATATGTCTGATTTCATGGCAGCATTATCCCTAGTTAATGATTGCCTAACACGCTCCAGTGAAATTCAGGTTTCAAGCTGCCAAATTTCAGTGTATCCACAGTTTTCTCCATCATACAAGTTTGATGGGGGTATGCGTTCCTGAAAAGAAGTGAAGTCACAGTTTAGCTCATTGATGACTAGCTTCCTTGTATCTTGCTGCCAGTTTTAGGGGAAAAAAAGGGGTACAGCTGGAGACTCCTCTGGCACTGCACAGCTCAGCACTAGAAGCCTAAACTTGCATCACTACATTTATGAGAGGGGAAGGAGTAGTACTGAAGGTAGGAATTCCTCAGTATGGCCTGTCTCTTCGAGACCATCACATTAACACACACTGTGACAAGTCTAACCTTGAGTCAGGACATCAGGCATGCCATCACCTTCTGTTTTTTTTCATATGTAATAAGTATTACTGAATCTTCCTACTGAAAACAATAAAACAGAAAAACACCTGCTTATCTTCATTTTTTTTTCCACAAACTTTTCTACTTCTAAGGAAGTGCCATCCGCCCTGCAATAGTATGCAAAGATGAACAACACGGCCACTGCACAAACTTAGCTAGTGCAGAGCAGTTTCCTCTCCACTGAACTTCAGTATTTTTATCTGACAAAACACAGCATCAGAAGACGAGAAAAGCAAAGCAAACGCAGTCTCTGACTGTCCTGCAGGAGAGGCAGAAGGTGAGTGCGATGCCCACCGCCTAGCCCCTGGTCCCCAGCCCCTGGTCCCCAGCCCCAGCAGCGGGACTGCTGCCCCACCTGCTGGGCGTTCCGAAACTGCCATCTGCAGCATCCCGACAGCTGGGCTGCTTTCTTCTGAACTGCTCAGATTTTTAATTGGATCGTGGCACTGTGCCTAGAGACTCAATATCTTCTACAAACCATAGATACTCAGACTATTTAGGATTCTGCTGGGTAGTCTAGGAAATAGTAGGAAAGTGAGTGACCTCTGTTTTTCAAATGAAGGTTCCTCAACAGTAAAACTCCCAAAAAGCTTCCTTCATTCCCATCTCTGGCCTCTTTCTGGATTACTCACTTGCAAAAATACCAGAAGTTTGCATATGTTTAACCTCAAGTATGCAGCATTGACCTCTTTTGATATTGACTTTTCTGCTGTATATTCTGATATATATTCGTTGTTAGAGATTTTTTGTTCTTTACTTAAGACTCCTTTATTCACCTCTTCTGGATCATGTGGCCTATAATAGACCATGGAGCCTGGGTTTGCACAAACCCAGGTTTTTAAAAGGGTCATCTAATCTCTTATTAACTGCAATGCTGTAACAGACATAAGCATTCCAGTTTTAGGACTGCAAATGGTAATGTCATTTATAAGTCTCCATATAGCTTCTGAATCAGAAGTGTTGCTCCAAGGATGTCATTATTCACTAAGCAAGTCATATTTGTGAGTGTTATATCATCTCCCTAAGAGGTACACACTTACAAAATTACAAATGCAGCCAAGAGCATGTTTTACTTTCTCCTCCTATATGGGAATAAGCCTTTCCCATATAAATATTTTTAATTCTCCTCTTTGCCAAGCTTCAGAAATGAAACAAAGTCTGGTATGATTCACTAATCCTAATGACATTTCTGTTACCAACTGACAACATACAACTGATGGGACTATAGAAATACCCTGGTCTAGGCTGAACTACAGGAGGCATAGACATGTTACAAACTGCTTCTCTTTAGGACACTTGGAATAGCTTTTCCCTCATAAATGTGTCCATATGCTGAAACAATTAGCAGTTGTTTTCATATATTTTGTTACCGTGGTACTTGTGTCATTGTATACCAACTTTCTGAATTAGAAGCAGTACAAATAAAAGTCTGCAGGATGGAGAAGAGTAGAACAGTAACAATTATGCTGTTACTGTACATCACTGTTTCTCCTTTCCCTAGCAAACGGAGATGAGAGACTTGAAAAAGAAAAGCTACAAATAATTTTTCCCAAGTAAAATGCCTATTATTTGTAACTTCTAACATAAGAAATATAATATTTAGCTCTTCTAGGAAATTGAAAAGTTTCTACATAATAACATCACTGTTACAAATTTCTCATTTTGCATACTTCTTACACTTCCATCATTCATACCAATCTTACCTTTGTGTTCAGCAGAATCCCAAAAGACATAAGTATCAGAAAGCAGAGATTTAAAACAAAAACAAACCCCCAAACAAACAAACCCCAAAACAAACAAAACCCACCAACAAACGAACACAAGGACAAAAAAAACCCACCAAACCCAAACCAAAACCAGGATGAAGTACCTTTCTTCACAAAAGGACAAACCACTTGTCTTTTAGACAAACTGTAGTTAAAAAAGGGTCAAATCTACAAATGCCTCAGCAAGACTTCATGCTTGATTATTCAGTGATTTTAGTGTAACTTAGAAACCACTTCAAGGGGAAATCATGCAAAATTAATTGGATTTTTTTAAAAAAGCAGCAGGATGTAAAACTGTTGGTATAATAGAAGATCATTATACCTTTCTCAGAAAGCATTTTGGGGATAGAAAATGTGTAAAGATTTAGTTAAATAAAGCAGGTGGGTGAAATTTCAGAAGCAGCTGGCTTTACTGTGAGACAGCAATTTAGAACACTGGGCTGCCTGTCAGCTCTTGTTATTCTGTGGGGTTCAGAGAGCACCTAGTGCCATCTATTATGAAGGCACTTCAGACTGAGCTTTTCCACCGCATAACAGAAAATGGAATTCAGAGTTTTATGAGCTGTAAAGCACCATCTGTTCATATTAATACATATAATCTAACCCTAACAAATTCCCAGTCTCAAGCCTATCTCCCCCTTAGTGTCCCTACTTTGTTTGCCCAACTCTAACCATGTTCTGGTTTGTTGTACAATATGTACAAACCAGCCCAAATACCCCTTACAACACCATTTGCTGACACCAATGTAGTAGGATGACCTCAGTAACAGAAAGCCAGTAGAGACTTTTTGCCTACTAAGAAAAAATTAAAATTGATATCCTTACAGTAGCACAATAATTAAGCAGAACTCCTTATCTGTCATGTCAAAACTTTGATCCAAAACAAGCAGAGATGCAGCACAGCATTAAAATGAATGTACTAGAATGACAGTGTAACACAGTGGCTACTAGGTCCTTCATTGCTCAGTATCATTAATGCCTTCCAGTACTTTCCAGGAGATGTTTTCAAAAGCCATAAGTGACTGGTCTTTGCCTTGTCCTTCATTTTCTGGTAGTGGAGGAAGGATGCAGCTGGAATCTCTCTACTGAGCTAACCACAATCCAGGAACAACTCTCTTATCTACACTTCCCATTCTCACTGTGTAATGTAGCACATTCCCTAACACTGTAGCAAAAGGCATTTTGCAGCACAACAGCCATAAATACAATTTTCTTACCTGAAGTCCAACATTGTCTGCCTGTCCTCCTTTAACTAACTGGGAAATGAAGAGGCCACAGCTAAACTCCACTCCACCTCTCACGCTTATCCCAAGTCCTTCAGGATGCAAACGATCCAATCTCACCTCTTTCAGCTTTCTGCAAAAATGGAAGATACTTGACTGATCAGCTGCATAACACTGTGGGAATAATGCTTCACATGAAAGTTACACATTATTTTTCTCTTACAATATTTAGGCATGAAAAAAGCAAGTTGACTGAGGCTTGCATGGATGTGCATTACCAAAAACCATCAAGATTTTTTCATAAGCCATCTGTAAGCATTGAAGCTGTCTCCTTCTAGAGGGTTACAGCTGTAAGAATTTTTTTATTATTAAGTGCACAGAAAATGAGAAAAGATTGTTTCAACTGGAAAGCATTGGTTTTGATGCCCTTACTCTGCTTTTACTTCATTACTTGGCAAGCCATTTCAGGTAGCTCCGTACTGTAATTCTAGCAAATATAGCAAAAGAAATATAATCATGCCCAGGTTTACACAGGTGACTGATATTTTACTCAGAATTCATCTGAAAACTCAGAATTTCCTACTTGTATTTAAGTTAGCTGTTTTGGTCTACATTCTCTTACCGTGATCTTTTGGGTGTAAGCTGATCATACTCCACCTGGTGTTTTAACGGGATAAGTGGGCGGATAGCATCAAATAGAGGCAATCTGCTTGGTTCATTAATCACAAGTTTTAGGTCCCCTACAAGCACTGGCAGATTCATAGACCTACAAAAACACAGTGAGAAAATAGGCACAAGTAATCAACATACCAACACAAAACATCATTTACTAACTTGTTGTACACATGGCTTCAACGTTCACATATCACTTTAATCTTCTAACAAAGCTAATTATGCAGATAATGGTTTAACCAAAGCAAGACAGCCTCTGAGAAAGCAAGCATTCTGTAAGCAGAGAGGAATAACAACTATCTGCTTCCAAATAATGGAAATTTCCTATCTATTGCCTTTAAGGTCACACACATCACTTTTATAGATGACATCTTCTATTTCAAAGTCCCCCAAAGACTTATGGAACCATTTGGAAGTAACTTTCCAGATCAGATGTACTTGCTGTTTAGATTTCTGTTTCCTTACTAGTTAGGAATCTTTCCAAGTGAATCTAGACTACAACAACATCCTTCCTTTCCTGAACTTAAAGGACTGAACTGCCCAGATGCAAGAGTGGAGGAACAGCTCCCTAAGGTTCAGTGCAGCTCTTCCCACACAACATGAGTTAAACTTAGTCTATATTATTTGCTGTTACCTCTCATAGTTTACTTTTCCTGGCATGCAGTATTTCTGAGGCATCTGCTGAAAACACAGATCAGGAGGGCATATTATATGAGATTAGAGGTCAAATGCTTTTGGAAATGCAATTCGCAGTGAAGCAGACATTGCATGTATTTTTTTCCTGGAATACTTCATAATGTATCCCAAAAGAAGTGATGTATCATCAACATATGCTCACAGAGATACCGGAGATTTTGCTCAAGTCATTGCAATTTTGGCAATTGAAGAATAGTTACTATATGCGTTGTTAATTTGGTAACTGCAAGAATATTTTAAATAATTAAGGCCTACTGAATCAGCTTTCCAAACAACAGGCTTTATGAATGGAGAAGCAATTAGACAGACCTGAGTGAAACTGAATCAGATATGCAGCTGAATACAACCATAACTAGAGCTCGGTGCAAACATCAGATGGAAACGTCTACATTTCACTCAGCTGAGATGCTATTAATTAAGATATGAATGGAAACAATGCCTATCAGAGGCACTTGTCTAGGATGAGTGGAAAATGCATTCTTATATTGTTTGAAAAACAATGGATCACAGGCTGATCTCATTTGAAATGGTACAGGTCCCGAGCAACTGTAGTTTAAATCAGTTCAGCAGAAGGACTGGTAATAGGCCTATCACCTTACCTATTTTTTTCCCCTATTATGTTGTAATAAGCCAGAGTTGTTAAACATGCCAAATAGATTCCCAGACTATTTCTATTCAGCTTTCAGATAAAACAGTTGCAAATAAATTTTCATCTGAGTAGTTAGCAAAAATGTTAGAACAGCAAACTCAGTTAAAACCTCTGTTGCAAATAAACAAACATCATTTGGAAATATTAATGAATTTAATTAATGCTCTCTTCCCATTTCCTAGGAACAGTTTTATCATCCTGGTGTTTCCCCCCAAAACACCAAATCCACCAAATTCTTCTACAAAACTGTCAAGTCATAAAACCAAAGTAATTTTACAGGTGATTAGAGACACGCTCCTTTCCTGTCTGCAGGCTATGCTGTAAAATTACAAGACTTTATTAAGCAGGATAAAAACATATCACTTCAATTACTTTTCCAGTAGCATGTAGAAAGACCACTTAAAATCTTGAATATTCGATCTTTACATTTAAAAACATTAGTAAAATTCTACAAACATATATAAAGATAAATCTTACTCATGGTACATCCGCAGCACATCATAAAGGTAATCTTTCTCTGCTTCATTGTCAATTAGTAGATTAACCTGCAAACCCAAGGACATTATTGTAAACATCTGACTAAACAGCCACAAATGTTGAATACACAAGACTTTCACCAATTCTTAAAGCACAGAGACAAGATTTCAACAGGGGAAAGTTGTTGTTTTTTTTTAAAAAAAAAAAAGATAAACCCATTTTTGCAACAGAGTATTACCTCACTATGTGAAACTTATAACAAGACTTTCCAAAACCAGTACTGTGACAATTGGACAAGGTGGTAAATACTGATATATTCTGTATGCTAGATTTCCCTTCAGCGCTAATATTATTACAATAACATCAAATTTGCCTTACCTGATAATCACTGTATTGCTGAATAAATGTTTTCAGAAATCTTTTTGGCCATTCATTAACATAGCACATGCTGTCACAGATAAACCCACCACAATGGGATGGTTATAATCTAGGTACTGTCGTCCAAACCACTGATTTCAGGATTTCACTTACAACATTATGCAAACTGCTACATTCCTGTTCCTCATTGCTCCAGCTCTTAACTGATAGAACTTGCTAGTTATTCTTTCCTCCCCCACTAATAGTACATTTACTTAAACCAGTGTCACATTACTATGCCTGCTCTCGGATAATTACTGTAAAATAAAGCAGAAAAAAAGCCCAAGAATTCTTATGAGTTCAATTTATATTCAATGACAGTGAGACCCCCGCTGAACGTACTTGCAGTGAGAGGTCACATCACATTAGTTTTACATTTAGACAAGCTTAATGTTTAGGAAAACAATTTACATCTGACCTAAAGGCTAGTATTACTGTGACGTGAAGACTGAGGACCAATTTGCATACTTAAAGAAAGGCCCTTTCTTTCTCGGTTTGCAATGACTTGCATTACAGTCTAAACTAAACCCATGCTTCATATTCCTGTTATCCCCTTTTGGCTCTTTAAAGCCAGCAAGACCACATAGAAGTGGTCTGTTATTTGTCTCCTGTGGAAAAAAGACACTTTCAAAACACTTAAAGGCCAAGAAGCTACATGCAGAACAAGATCGCTTGATAGTAATATTACTGAGTAAACCAATTTATTTACAGTCAATTTTAAAACATAGAATAAAAAGTCTACCTTAAAGAAAAATAAAATGGTCGCAATCAAAACTGCCTGGTCACCAATACCACACACAGCTTCAAGGCAAAGTGATACACGTAAAACTAAATACAACACCCCTTTTTCTTTCCCAACAGTAAAAATACAAGATATAAATCAGCTTCGGTTCTGGTATACAGAACTCAGTCTAGTGGTAACCAAGGTGCCATATGAGCAACGTTTCTTGAAGAACATTAAATGTTTAAGCACATCCACCCTATACAGCAAAGAGTAAAAGCATCACCATCTCTTCTCCTAATTGGAAAAGCAACCATTAAACATCACTTTTTTTTCTCCTGATATGCTAGCTGATTGTTCCCTGTCAGGAACTGGAGGGCCATACCTACATCCTGACATTTCTTTTCACAAAATATTCAGTCTTCTTGTTTGATTCTCACACTTCTCCCCCTGCACCAGCAACTTTATCATCCTCTGACCAAAGGAAAAAACCCAAACACCCACACGACATCTTACATATTCAGGATGCTACAGCTGGGTTAATCTTCCTCGGCCATCTCTCTAATTGGGTCATTCTTCTCCTGCTGCCTTCTATTGCACCAATTATCACTTCAGCCACCTGCATCTCTTATTATTTTCCTAATTCATTAACTCCTTGGGACAGAGTCTTACTGTAGACATACACTTTACCTATGCTTATCAACAGCTTTTAAGAGCCAACTCTAATTTCTTAAATCCTCCACGTTATGAAAAAAAAAAAGTATCAGTGGTGACACGGTGTAACTTGGCTCAGAGAACTATTTTAGCATCTCTATTTCTTGAAAAAATAACCGTGTAGGTATGGGATAGATTATTTCACAACTTTTACACTAAGGATATCAAAAAACCATCTAGACATAGTCCTGGGCAATCTGCTCTAGGTGGCCATGCTTGAGGAGGGGGCTTGGAGCAGATGACCTCTAGATGTCACCTCCAATCTCAACCTTTCTGTAATTATTTATGGGTATTTTCATAGTAGTTGTTATTTACAGTCCTAGAACACAAATAAGGAGTTGCTTACGCTCTGTGTCTTGCTACATACATTGTATTGTTTTTCACAGAAATTAATAAGGAGTCATCACAAAAACTTCACCTACATACAAGAGAAAAATAAACCTGGCAACAAGTCTACATAAATTTATTCAGTACAATAGGAGTTGGGGGGGGGAAGATTTTTTTGTACTAAGGAGGAAAAAAACAAAAGAAACTGGCAAATAATTGAGGCAACAGTTCCTCTGACTGAACATTTTCACTGGCTTGACATACAAACAGTGAGTATCCAAGACATTCAAATTGCCACAGAGGCCACTACAAGCAGGATGACATAAAATAAAGAAAGGACCTGTTCCAGCAGCCTCTAAATGAGATAAATTTTTCACTAATATATGCATCATACTTATTTGGACCAACAAATGCTGACAATAAGTCTTGCATTATCAGAGTGGGGCTAGAATGATTTATTATAGCAACAATGAAAGGGAAAAGGTTTAAAGTTCAAGATGGTTACCATCCTCTTAGGAACCATATAGGTGTGTTGCACAATCCACTGTTGAGTTATACAGTAATAGGTAGCAGAACAGAAATAGCTTGCTAGATGGCTACAGTCATGGAGTATCCAGATCCTTAACAGTTTTAAACTTCAATTTGTCATATCAGTGGATTTTTGCATCTTCTCTACTTCATCCTAACAATTCTTTAGTTAATGGGTTTATTACCAGTTAATACTTGTATAAAACACATTAAACTGCTTTGAAGAACTTCTACTCCCGAGCTGACAAAAAAACCCCCACCAAACCCAAACCAACCCAACCACAACCTCCTCCACAAAACAGTTCCCAGAGAACTTTAGTCTGAGAGAATCCTAAACGCTTAGGCAAAAACATCCCTTAAATGCATAAACCATTTTTCCATTCATTTCCGTAAATCAAGTTTGCTCTGCTCGTAACATTTTTCACTGTGCTGAGCACTTACTTAAGTGGGTAAATGACAAACTGACGCGCCGTGCAAGCTGAGCCGCTCCGTGTATCAAGCGCATTGCACATGACTGCACAGACACAATTGCCCTCGGGAGCGTTAAGGGGGAACCGCAGTCCGCCCAGCACCAGCTGGCAGAGCGCAGACGGCGAGCGTGACCTGCCCGGGCCTGGACTTCAGCACCTGCACTTCTGCCTTCCCAGGTCAGGGTGCAACGTTTTCACCGCGGTATTATCACCGAACGAATTGTCTCAAGCCCTGAGAAAGCTCACGCATCGGGGAATGTTCTTCCTCTTCTCCGCCTCCCTTTTTAAGGCTTTTAAGTTTGACCCCCACCCTCTCACAGGGGGCAGCCACCTGCTTTTCCGCACCGAATTCCCCGAGTTTCTCCCTTCCCCATCGCTGACTGGCACCCAGGCAGAGCCGGCAGCTCGCCCCGGGCCCGCCCGGCGCCAGGAGCCCTGACCGCCCGGCGCTTCGCCTCTCTCCAGGCGGCGGGGAAAGCCTCTGCCCACCGCCCGTGCTCGCCCGCTGGAGCGGCCCCGCGCTCTCACCTTGTGCCGGAACTCGCGGGCGACCCGGCGCTCCATGGTGCGCGGGGCGCGGGCGGGGTGCGGGGCGGCTGCGCCGGCGAGGCCGCGCCCCGGGGCGGTGGGGGGCGGTGGGAGGCGCGCCCGCCGCTCTCGGCCGCCGCCGCCTACGGCACCCCCGGTCCCGACCTCGCCTCCTGAGCGGTACGAGCCGCCGGGCAGCGGCGGTAACCTCCCTGCGAACCCCGGCTTTGGTCGTTTAACATCAAAGCAAAAGAGAAAGAAAAAGTAAATCTCCCCCTGCGCCACCGCGCTACCCGGCCCTGAGCCGATCGCCTTTCCCCTGGGGCTTAGTTTTACAACTGATGCTTCTCAAGCAGCAGAGTTTACACACAAACTTCTCGTTCGTAACTATGTCACTAGTGCTACTAGTTAAGAAAAACACGAAGGTGTGCAATTTAATGTGTGCTAACAGCTAGAGAGAAAAGAAAAAAAAAGCATCAATGAATTGCTCTGCTGCAAATAATTTCATCTTTTCTTAATTTTTAGGTAGGCAGGGTTAATCTCATGTATCACTGACTAAATCTGATGTCTCCCAGCCTTTTCCACAGAGTATCGTTGCTTACAAATGTAGCCTCTGATGCCTGCTGCGAGTAACCAACCACCTAAGCATCAAGCTCAGAGCACCTGAAAAGGAGCCTATTTCAGACTAACCTCTTTTAGGTAATTTTGTCTTGGGCTGACAGACTTCTGCAATCCAGGTTGGAAGCGAGTGGATGAGACTTGCTAACATATGTCCCTTAGTTTCCCTGCAGAATCAGCTTTACCCACATACCTCAGGAGAGATCAGGGTTTCTGTAAGCACAGGTCCCTTAACTTCTCCTCCTTCCAACAGAGTGGAAACTTGTGTGAATACATATAAAGGCATGATAAAAAAACCCCAAAATCCATACTGCTAAGTACAGACTGGAGTCTGTTTTGTTATTTCTGTGTGATAACCTTCATAAACTACACCAGCTCCTTTAGAAATTGCTCTTAGCACTTTCAGAAGATGGCTTTGCTGTATTGGAACATGTCAGTGGTGTGTACACTGCTCATTGCTCATACCAGGTGTCAGGATAAGAGAGGAATGCATTTTAAGCCTGTATACCAATACAAAAACCTTTTTTAGAAAACAATTTTGTCTTAGAGATGCACAAATCATTTGTCTTCTCCTGAGATAATTTCCAGTACCACACAATACTGAAAAGCTGTTCTGTCCAAGCATTACACAGGCAGCTACAGAACTGCTTCCCTGCATATCTTATATTGAAAAAGAGAAGGAAGGAGATAGGTGAAATTTAAAGGACACATCAAATACCGTGTATGTTTCCTTTAACTTTACATAATGACTCTAACATCTATCAGTGGATTATAGAAGGAATAGAACTTTCGCAAGCTGAAAGTTACGTACATTTGAAAGAAAGTGACTTTTTTTTTTTTATTAATCATATAGATAAATTTTCCAGGAGTCAGATACTACTCCATGTAGTAGAATATTGTGAAATTAACTTCATCTGATGATGTGAAAACTGCTATGAATCATCAGGTAAAGGACACACCACAGAAAGAATAACCAACTTGGTAGGCTGTCCATCTGCTCTGTTACATCAATTCCTGTGCTCTACGGTGCACAAATACAAAGCAAACAAACCCAGAAAGCTACCCCGTGCTTCAAAATTGGAAGCTTGGTAATGAGAAAATTGATGAGATGGTTCTGAAGTTTCCAGTGCTTCAAATATTAAAAGATGGTATCATTATGGCTGTTTATTAGTTTTGGATAATGAAGTCTTTTATATTGAGAAATCAAAATGCATCTAAATTAACTCTAATCTAGTTTCTGTTATTGTTTGCTACTTGTGGCTTTAAGAGAAAATGAAAAAGCGGGCAGCCCATTTGGTAGGCAAAGAAATACACTAAAATGTGTTGTATAAACTGATTCCTGTTATTTTGATCTTTCTCTACTTCCATTAATGTAATCCAGATCAGAGAAAGTGCAGCAATGCCAAGAGCATGGAGCTTTCAGAGGAGATGGGCTCTGCTACAGGCTGAGGCTAGCACTTCATTCTAAAAATCTCTTTGGAGTTAGTTGGAAAAAGGTGTGCTGAGGTTAAAGAATATCTTTTCTGTCTCACTTTTATCTCATATGCGTTCTGCCTCCAACATCTACAGGAGAGAATAGAATTCTCAGTGAAAACATCACTAGTTTTCCATCATTTCATTAGAAATGAGACATTTGTTGCAGCAAGAAACATAATCCACAGGGACGAATTACAAAGGCAGAAAAGAGATCTTTTTAATGACTTACTGTTAACAGACTTCCCAAAGCAGACAGAAAAGGCCCCTTTTCATCTGAGACAGTTTCTCACCTGGTATGAGCTGCTTCTAAAGCTTCTGTTATAAGATATGCAAACCTGAAGAATGATGGGGAGAGGGGCAGCAACAGATGGGAAAGGGAAAAGAACAGAAAAAAGGTGGCAGCAACAGGAAGAGGGAAAAGGGAAGAAAAATAATACAAGGAATATAAAACAGACAGCAAATTCAAGAAGGAGAAAACAAAAAAGAATAAACATGGAAAAGGATCCACAGAGAGCTCCAAAGTGAAGAGTATGAATTTATGGTTAAAAAAAATTATCAGAAGCCATGGAAGTTATTCACAGAATTAGCCCCATGACGCTTTCAATTCATGTCTTACTCATGCCTTTCATTACTCAAGTTCTGACACCTGTTTCAGTGGGTCGGGGCAAAACCCCCGTGCTAAGCACAGCCCGCGTCTGCTGCCCCCCAGCCCCAGGCGGCAGCTCTCCCCAGGCGAGCCGCTTTCACTCGGGACACCCTCTCAGGAACAAAGGCAAAGCCCCGGGTGCGTTCGCTTTGGAGTTGGGCTGCAGTCTTTTACCGCACCTCACCGCGGGACTTTCAGCTCTAGTAAAAAACTGTGACACCAATCGTTTCCTAAAGCCCAGAAAAGCGAGCAAATGGAAATACACGTGCGGAGCCGGGGACCCCACCGCCCGGCACGGGCAGGCACGAAGAGACATCGGCGGGGCCGCAGCCGCCCGGTTGTGGGGCGGCGGCTGCTCCAGAGCGAGAGGTGGCGTTTGGAGTGGGCGCTCAGGGAAGGGCTAGGGGGGGAGGGCGGGCGGAGGGCTGATAAACCCCTCGGCCACCACGCCCCCGGGGGCGGGAGGAGGCCCGGGTGGAGGCAGTGGCTAGAGCCGAGGGCCGGAACGCTGCGGGGAGTCTGCCGTTCGCCAGCCCGCATGGAGGGCAGGCTCTTCTTCGGGGCGCTGCTGTGCGTCTGCTTGCCGCCAGGTGAGCCTCTGCCCAGGTAGGGATGGGGCGAGAGGGAGGACCGGGCAGCCCCTGCTATCACTGACCTGCTGCCTTTGCTTTCCAGCCCTGGTTCCGTGGGGCGCCCGGGCGCAGCTCCCTGCCGGCGGGGACCCCTTGTTCTCCAGGTAAGAGCCAGCCGGGGCAAAGCGGGGCTCCTTCCTCGCCGCCTTGGTGTGCGGGTGGGTGGCAGCCTTGAGGAGTGCTGGGCGGGTGGGATGCCCGGGCCAAGCAAACCCTGCCTTGTTTTCCTGTTCTCAGCCGAGACAACGACGCGGGACTTGGGAGAGGGGACGGCATCGTTGCAGCGACACAGGTACGGGACGGAGGTCGGGCGGTGGGCGGGCACGGTAGGGCTGGGTGCTGCGACGCTCCCCTTGGGGAAATACGGGTGCCGGGGGGTGCGGGTTTTCTCTGAGGAGCCCCCGTGAGGAGCGCAGCTCTTCCCCGCAGGGCGGCTGGGGCTGATGAGGCGACGCGGTGCTGTTGCTCGTGCCCCAAGATGGCGCCCGCCTTTCCCGCGCTTTCCCACGCCTCCTGGCGACAGCTCTCTGCGGGGCGGGTGTGCAGGTTGTCATCGGGATAACGTGCTTTCACCTGCCTTACCCGAGCGTACTATAGTACCAGGATGCCTCCCGGTCTACCCTTTGTGATTCTTTAGGACGTGTCCTTCAGAGATGAAGGTGTATATTATTCTGGCCATGAGGTTTGTCAGTCACGAACAACAGGAAACATGATTGAAAGTGTTTCAGCAGTGAGGGAAGATGGTATCTAGAGTTTCAGCTTGTTCATGAATATTTGTATATGGAGCATCCTTGCTCCAAGGAAAGCTGAGGTCTGGTCTGGCGCATCCAGCAAGGAGCCTTTTCTCAGTGAAGGTAAACAAGCTGGCAGCATCCCATCACTGCAACTCAGTGCTGGCTTTTGGACGTGGTTTATCTTGGCACCCTGGCTATGTCATTTATGGCGTGTTGCTGAGATGTAATTAGTGTGTGGATCCTGCTCCCTTGTTGAGGGTGGGAAAAGGAAACTTTGCTTTGTAGTCCTCATTCGTGGCTCTGCAGAGAAGTCATCTACTTTCTTCCTGCTCTTTCTGGGAAAAGCTTAGGGGAGAGAAAAGTGTGCCACAGAACTGCAAAGAGGTAACAAAATTAACCATCAGTAAGAGCAAATGCTTGCAGATTGAGGTTCTTGCCCCCCCCGCAAGAATTCCAGATACGGTTACAGGCTCTTTGTTTCCTTTTATGCTGGCCTACTGAACAAAAACTTCTAGTAAGAAATGTGCTTATGAGAAAGAAAAAAAACCTCAATTCAATATAATGCATTTTTATGGGGTGTTGCATTTAATAATCTTCCTCAAGAGGAAGAGCTAAAGCAACACTAAGTTAGTAGTAGGTTAAATCTTCTGCAGAATTTGATGACTGTGAAGACTTAGTTACTGACATAGCTTCTGAGGTCAGTTTTCAGTTAAATGTCTAAGCAGATATTTAGAACACAAAACACAGCTGCTATTTAAAAAAATACTTTACAGAATCATGCACAGGACAGAGAAATGTGAATGATAAAACTCTAAGGCATGAAAATTAAATGCAATAAATCTAGCCAAGATATTAGGTAAAGTAATGTAGATACGTCTGGTGTTATTTGTAATATCATTTTAGAAATATTTTGCTCAGTTATTTGTATCATTGTAGTCATACATTGTAGCTAGCGCTGTTTATTAACAGGTGCTCTGTTTGTCACTCATTTTTCCTCAATGAAAACTGTATTCCATAATTGTCACTGAAATATGAACATTTTAGAGGATATAGCTGCTGCCCGTCATGAGGTGAAGAAATCATATGAAATGGCTGTAACATTTGCGTTACTCTATCAAGTAAACCAGGCAAATGTAATTAGATGCTATGTTAATAAAGAAAAACTTCCTATCATAAGTCATTGGCTTCTGAGGATCAAAAATTTAATGTTAAATTGAGAAAAATGTTACTCAGCCAAGATGTAGGCAGTTCTAGAAGAAGGAAGGAGGGAATAGAGAAGTTGAGCAACATGGTTTTAACACATTAATTAGGAGGTATACTTTGACCTGTCATGAGCAGGGCAATATAACTACATTGTGATAAAATATCAAGGGATTTTTGTGATTTGGCTAAGCAGGTCTAATCTTCTGTTTTCTCAAGTAGATGCTATCAGCTGAAATGGATTTTGTGATTTGATGTATTGCTGGCTTTTTGTTTCTTTTGAGGGGGGTGGTTGGTGGGCTGGGGAAATGTTAAGTATTTAAGTTTTGAAGAACCCTTTAAGACATCTTTATAGATCAATGCTGATACTGCTTTCCTTTCTGCATGGTAGTACATTTCACAGGAGTGGTCACTTTGTGCACACTAAAACCACAAGTTAATATTCTTAAAGTGTATTTTCTACAAGAGCTGGTATGGAAATTACTTTCTGAGTAATATGTAAATTGTCTTGGATATTGTTTCCTCCCAAAGAAAAATTGGGGAAAATATTCAACACATTTTACATGCTCAGACGTTGTCCTATTTCTTTCCATCATTAAAATGCTTCCTTTAAGATGGGTTGCTTTTATTGACCAGTTTACTTGAACCTGGGCATTCAAAGCTGCATCATAAAGATCAATTTCCAAAATAGTATCTCTGACACTTCTTTTCATAGAAGACTGAGTTTGTGCCTAGTCCTGCTTCTCTGTAAATGGGGCAGACAAAGTTATAAAATTGTAAGTAAAGTGCTAAAACTTTGCACTTGCAAGAAGATGGGAAGGAACTTGTGTGTTCACACATACCTAAATTATGCACAGTCCTTGGGTAAAATGGTGTGAAAGAATGTTGTCCCTCCAATTTACCTAGAAACTATCGGGTGACTAGTGACCATGACTGATCAAGCTGTTAACAACTAACCTGTGGGTTCCCCCCCATACTGATAAGAAGTTTTGTCATAGTGCTCTGGTGAGACTCAGTATTCTGGTTCAGAAGTGGTACAGGTGCCACAGAGTAAATGATTTGAGTTCAGGAGTGGAGGGACTGTGACTGGCACCACTGCTAGATGGAAGAATGCAGTGGAAGTTGGGTTAGTAGGTGAACAAGGCAAACATGAGGAGCAGAGTCCATGTGATTATGATATACCAGTTTATAAAAAATAATTATGAAGAGGAGAAACCCTGGGACTCCCTTGTTGGAGAAAAAGAAAGCTTCATTCACCACAGTATTGCAAATTAATACAAGAAAACTCGTCTTGATGCAGACTGTTGAAGGCAGAAGTGCTTATGAGAAAGAAAAACTTTAGTCTGCCATCATATATTTTTGCATGTTAGAATAGGAAAAGATGAGGGAGAAAATGGTAGGAAGAAGATTAAGGTAGGTTTTGAAAACTACCCTGATGTTTATGATTTCTGTAAAAACAAGCAAGCAAACAAAAAAACCACTACAAAACAGACTTGTTGATTTCTTGGAAAATAGTGTGAATTTAGGAACTTACAGGTAATTTTGTTAATTATTATGTCGTTTAGTAATTTATTCATGCATATACTTTAAAATTATTTTAAATAACTGTAGCTTAGTGACAAGCATTTCCAAAACAGCAGGATGTTTATAGAGAATGACGTTAAATACACATGATGGTATAGAGGGTGTAACTGAGAGTAAAAGGGGCACAGAGAAGGGCACAGAGTGTTTGGATATTCAGTTTTATATATTCAGTTTTAGGCATTTTGGTTTAATGGGTTTGATCTGCCTGCTGCCTTTAGGCATAAGGTACTTTGCTCCTTTACTGGAATGTTGAGTGACTTTACTTCACAATGATGTTTTTTGATAACTTTAATAAGCCAGTATGAAGCAGTGAGCTTAAAAATGGTAAATGTATTGATAGACTGTGAAGAGAATTATTTTTTTTAAGGTGTGTTGGTTATAGCTGTTGATTCTTTGTTCTTTCTGAAAGGAATCCAGAATGGCAGTTCCCAATCCTTCATCTACTACAATATCCTTATCTCGAAACAGGAAACTTCACAATATGAAATGTGGACTGTCTAGTAAGTTATTTATGTTTTTACATGAAATAACTTCACTTGTCTGTTATATGCTACATCACTATTTTTATGAAGAAAAAAACCCTAAAATACCTAATACAGGTCTTCAGGGTAAGGGAGCTCTGCCTAGATTGATCTCAAAGGACCACAGGAGAATGACAGATTATTATGGGGTTTTACCTAGCTATAAGTTTACATGTAGTTCTGGTTTGATCATTTGAAAGACTGCCTCTAACTATACTTCTAACCAAGATCTTTCAGTAGGGCAGTCTGCTTGTAACAATACACCGAAAGATGTGGATTGCTGCCTAGGTGCCATTACCTGTCCTGTATCTCTTCTGTGCTTTGAGGCTTTTTGGTTTGTTACTTGTTTGCTGAGGTAGTCTGGATGCTTTTATTGTGTGCCATCTATGGGTTAGCAGTGTGAGGTGCTCTTAGCCACAAGCTTGCAGTGTTGGGCATTTGCCTGAGGAATTTGCCCCTTTTTTTGTTGTTGTTTCATGTTCTTTTCAACAGCAGACAGGCTTAAATGTCTTTGCTCAAGGGTAAAGATTCTCTACGTTAGCTCTTCCATAGAGTTTGTGCCATGCTTATGTTATACAAAGAGAAACATGGGCAAAGTAATTCAGAGTAAATTTAGTTAGTGATGTGAAACATCTGGTTTCTCTTTAGTTGGCCTGATGGGTTGCTTTGGATGTGGGACCTACCTAAAGATGATTAGTCTGGGTTTGCATACTCTGGCTTTATAGCACAAAATGCAAGGCTGATGTGTGGACTGGACTCTTGTCAGTTACAGTTAGGGTTGTGTTGTCTCCAGAAGCTTTTAATTTCTTTAATACATACTGTTTTCAGCAGCTTTTGAGGAGTATGTAGCTGGATGTGTAGGAATAATGGGAGAGTTTAGAGAAGCATAATATCACTCAAACAAATATCTATGAATCTCTCTAGTATGTGAAAAATGTAATATATATATATAGTATATGATAATTGTTCTAAAAATGTCTATACCAGTAAAACTCCCTCTGCTTTTGAGTGTTGCACCAGCTTATTGACCAAGTAGTTATTTTCTTAGTTGTGTTTTTTTTTTTTTTTTTAAATCAAATAAAGAAGCTTCCAAAAAGAAGCTTCCAAAGAGAAGATGTGCAAATTGTGCTGAGAAATGTGTTGCCATAGGAATTTTTGGGTTCCCGGGGTTTATTTTTTTGCCATTTTTTGCCAAATTAAAATTATTCCAATGTGACTAGAGGATTTCATGAGGTTTCAGAGCAACCAGCTGGAAAAATGACTTTTAAGATGCATTGTGCAATTTAAACAAAACTCTTGAAAAGGGTTTGAGTGTGAGTTTGTTGCTGCTTATAATACTGAAGAAAGGAAGGAACAAATCTAGGAGGGAGAATGACGTGGGGAGCAAGTATCTAACACTAGCCCATCACATGCCCAAGATTTTAAAGGGGGATGTAGTTATTAGGTTTCATTGCCTTCTGCAGATTTAATAGCACAAACTTGCTGTTGTTTTCCTAATTCATATTTCTATGGGAGAAAAAATATCTCAGAAGTATTTTCTGTTTCTGGTGTACTTGTATGGGCAAGACAATGTTGTTGGAAATGTTTTAGAAATTACTGATGATTGCTCATACTTGAAGGCAAATAAAATCAGAATTATTAAACTCTTTAAAAAGTAGAATGCCAAGACATGGAAGTTTCCTTTTTGAATCTCAGTAAATTCTGTGGGAAATGGAATTCATTGTTGTCTGTGTGGAAAAGGCATTAAAAAGGAAACAAAAGAACAACCTGATCTGCTTTGTGCCAGAGTTTCGGTAACATGCTCTAAATGCTTAGAACAATAGTTTTGCTTTGGCCCTTCCTATTTGAAGAGACATGCAAACTGCTATAGCTCTGCCTGTGGGCTGGGATTTGCACTCATCTGGGGATATGTGAAATAGTAAAGCTTTGGGGTTTTTTTGTGCTAGGGAGGTGGGTTACTGGGTGTTCTCCAGTTTAGTGATGTTTCTACGAAAATTATTCTATGACATATTTAGAAAACTGTGATTATACTGGACCTATCTTTCATCCTGTTACACTCAATTCTAATGGCAAGGACTTTTTTTTTTTTTGTCTTTCTATAACTCAGTGTGTATATATAGATAAATCAACTTGGTTCATGTGTTGTGGTTTTTGTTTTTTTTATGATGGGTGCGTGTTCTATTGTGCAATAGATCTTTTTACCTTTGTGTTGTATTAATCAACTGAAAGCAGTGTAAAATGTGATTGTAATGTCTTATATGTCAGCAGAACAAACTGGGGATAGTACAAGTAAATGCCAAGAGGTAAATTCTTGTATTAGTTTCTTGTACCCAGGGAATATTGTATTTGAGCTTTGAAATGTTTATCAGAATAATTGACAGCAGTTAACATGTAGTTTACATAGTGTTGAACTTGTAACTTCCTTCTACATAAATCTGTATGTAGAACCTCTTTGTGCTCAGAGAGCTGTTCTTGAGTGACTGTCTTCATGCTGAAGGACTCCATGTTATATAAATTACTTTCAGCTATAATTATTTTATTCCTAATAAACATATTAGAACATATCATGAGTGGGCATACCTGGACATATAGTTGATTTGCAACTGAAATAAGTTCAAGAGATCTTAAGAACTCATTGGAGAAGTAGTAATGTAAGAAAGCATAATAAACTAAGTGGGCACGATATCCTGGATACAAACCCACAAAATTTATTGCATCTATAATAACATTTCAAAATAAATACTTATTTTGATGAAGGTTCAAGATGCCTTTGAACAGCTACCATATGAAATTGGCAGAACTTGTGTTTGGAGCCTGGGTGAAGAACATTTGAAAAGCCAGCCAGAGTTGAGTGGGACTGTACTGTATTTCAGAATGGATTTTGGAACTTCCTCTTGCCGGGTCTACATGATGCTATTAAAGCATCTTGCTTCACAGAGCAACAGCAGTAGTCACATCTGAGAAGCTTGGACACTGATCTTCAGAAACACTTGCAGTAAAATGCAGATAGGCTAAATTAGAGTCTCACTTGTTCAAAGGCTGTGATAAATAATGAACATGAGGTTCTGCTGCAGTTTACAGGATCCCGGCTCTAGCCTGAAGGCTCTTGCTGCCTGACCGTGAAGATTTAAGAAGCGGGATCAACTAAACAGAGGTCCAGGAGCCCAAGGGACTAAAATAACCCTATCCACATACTGGGGGGAGTTACAGTTTATTCAGTAATTACCAGAGGGTTAGAGTATGTAGCAAGAAGGAGCATAGAAGACTTCAGGCCTGTATTAAGATGATCCCGAGTCTTCACCCTGTTCAATAAAGAAGGAATTTGAGATGAGTTGCTTCATGACAACAATGGTCATATTATCAGAGTGACTTGCAGGTTCTAATGGCATCACTGGTCAGAAATCACATTATTACTTATGCAAGCTGAATCATGTTACTTAGGTCTACTACTTTCTGCTAGAAAAGTCTCACCGGTCTTCAATTTCAGACTCCAACCCGATGCACTCAACTGGCATAATGTCAAAGGAAAAAGAGGAGCTAAGGACTTTTTAATAGAGGTCACTTTCAAGTAAACAAAGGACACAATATTCTTCCATAACCCTTCCTAATTTTAACCTTTGCTTAGTCTTGATGTTTATTCCCCTTCTGCAGGAGTTACAATCGTTCTTATGTCCCTAGGAAAGACATGAACTTGTGATATAATCATATGGGCTCACTTATTTAGGGAGCTTATACTCCTTTAAGGACCAAGATCAGAGTGAACCCTTTGTTATAGCACGTTTATTCTGGATACGTGACAAAGTAGCTCTGTGTTAATTGAGCTGAACTGGATGATTAAAGGAGGCCACATTGTTTGGAGAAGGAAGATCACTAAATGTGACATGAATCAATGTTATTCCTCTCGTTACCTGGGTAAGGATAAGTAATCTTTACACACAGCATTCTTCTATGCAGTGTGTAGGAAAAATACTACAGTGATGTATGCAGGGATAAGTGCAAATACAAAAGCTATGTTTATCATGTTATATTGGGCTTGTGTGGCAAGGTTTTGGGAGCTGGGGTGCTACAGGCATGGCCTCTGAGAAGCTGCTGGAAGCTTCACCCATGTCTGATGGAGCCAATGCCAGACAGCTCCAAGATGAACTCACTGCTGGCCAGGGCCAAGCCCATCAGTGACAGTGCTAGCACCTCTGGGATAACATATTTAAGAGGGGAAAAAGTTACTGGGCAACTGCAGCCAGAGAGAGAAGTGAGAATGCTAGTTGGTGAGCTCTTTTCAGTTCCTTAGCTTGTCCGTATCTTGACCCACAAGCCTTTTGTTATAATCTGTCCCCTCCAGCTGAGGAGGAAGACTAATAGAGTGGCTCAGGGTCAACCCATCACATGTTTTCGTAGTATCAGGTATGCACAAACAGAAGAGAACTTTAGCAATAGGAAAATGCTGAAGTCATTTGTCTTCCAATTCAGATTTGACTGCCTCTCTCTCTAAAAGGGTGCAGAGGAGATCCTTCCAAGTGACAGCAAGGGTCCCCAGATAAGCTGTGTGCACAATCTGAATAAATGTGGCTTGAAGCAGGTTATTTGAGCCATGCTTAAAGGGCAGTCATTCAACCTGAAACATCAAAAGGGGGGTAACTTCCTCTACAGCTAAGAGGAACATGACTTGCAGTCTAATTGCAGGTGATTGTAACTGCACAGGCAACAGGGCATAATCTTCAAGAAGCAAAGAATAGAGACCTGAGCTCTGGTTACACAGGTTTCATACCACTCAAGATGAAAGAGATCAATGTCTGCCTGTCTTGACAAGAGGAATTAGGCTTTTGCATTAGTGACAAGATTGGTCTCTGCAAGCATGTAAATGAGAGAGCTCAGTCAGAATAAGTAGGGACCTTTCTCCATGGTGCTTGTATTAGTTTTTAAATTGCACTCATGCTGTCTGGGGATGGAAAGGATCTAGATATTTGGGCTAGCTTGGCAAGAGTGTTTTCTTTCACTTTGTCTACCTGCCTTGTTCCTTTCATCAAAGCCTCTTTTTTTTTTTTTCTTTTTGGCGGGGGCAGTGTGTGTTTAAAACAAAGAATCAATAATAAGCATTTGGATATTTTACATCTTCATGTAAGAAATCAGTATTTATAATGTTTTTGCAAATGGAAATGGTCATATAGACATGTACAAACATGGAAAACTTTGGCAAAGCTCAGTAAGCAAGGGTTCTGTATACTTTTAACTAAAGATAAAACTTTGCAAACTCACACTGTTGGTTTTTTTTTTATTGTGGTATGCTGTAAGTCTCTGCAAGTTTTCCTTATTCTAGCATTATAGCCAGTTGTGAGCAAAGATGATTGCTCTTCTAAATTTCTAGGATCTCACAAAACAGAAGGAACTTTAAATATGAGCTTTTTCCTCATTAAAATTCTACATTGATCTCACACATTAAACAGCTGATGGTGATGCTTGAGGTTGCCTCACAAGAGGCAAAGTTTTAACAGTATTCAGTCCATGAATTCTGACAAGAGTTTGCATGTGAATTAAATGTTGGATACACAGTTGGTGTGTACATCTGAAAGCAGTGTGTGTGTGTGATAGATACACTTGCAGACGGGGTGAGTTTGTTATAAGGCTTTGGGATGTCTTGCTCAAGCTAAAGTAGGGGCTTAGGAGGAAGCTTGGAGAATGTAGCATCTTGTTAAGAATGCAGTTTCTGCGTGTTAACAGAGGTTTAGCTGGTTTTAGCTGGGATACACTCACAGGATACCCTCCATGTGCAGCTTGCTTTTGGATTATTTTAATGTATTTAAAGGTTTTAGTGGGCATGTCTGACTGGCTTCTGGGATGGTGGCTCTATCAATGTTCTTTGCTGTCAGAACTAAGTAAGTATGTGTTATAAAGGTCATTCGTAGGAAATTGGTATTGGTAAAACATCAATAAAATGAGCTTCTAAAAGAGGGGTGAAAAATTAAGTAGGGAGGAAACACCCTTTGAAATAGATTTCTTTTTCTATTGCTATGACTGGAATCAAGAATTCAGCATCCATTTAATGGCAGTAGGATGTCGGTGATCAACTCTGGACTTGTTAGAAGGCATTTGCTTCCTTGCAGTCAATTTATAAAAAAAGCGTGCAAAAATCCTTCAGTCATTCTGTGAAGTAGTTTGGAATCTTGGAATGGTAGGGGTTGGAAGGGACCTCTGGAGATCATCCAGTCCGGCCCCTCTGCCAGAGCAGGATCACTCACGGCACGTTGCACAGGAACGCATCCAGACAGGGTTTGGAAGTCTCTAGGGAAGGTGACCCCACAACTGCTCTGGGCAGAAGTTACATTTGGTGACAGAACTGGGTATTAAGAATGAAAAGTATCATAATTTATTTCTAATATGCCCTTTTTTTTTTTCCTCCCCCCAACTCAGACCAGTTTACATGTTTTAATGGAGGTGAGTGTGCCTACAGAGAGCTGTGCAACTGCAGTCGGTTTAATGCAACTGGACCAAGATGCCAGACAGGTATGTAAAGAGAGAACACTAACTGGGTTTCTGGGATTGTACTCTAGTTTCTGCAGCTACAAGAATGACTGCCCTCTGCCAAAAGGTTCCTTCATGACCTTTTCTCTTCATGAGTACTTTTCTCTCTTTTTTTTTTTTCCTGTAGTGCTATTTCATAGCATACCACATACATCTCAACTACAGATTGAATCCAAAACCAAATGATACTTCTCAAGTGGTTCTCCTTTCCTTAGTGTATAATACAGGTGCTGAAAGAGATCATATATGCAGAACGTGGGGACAATACAATTTTGAAACTTTCGATGGACTCTATTATTATTTTTCTGGGAAATCCACGTACGCCCTTGTGCAACATGCTGAATTAGATGAGCAGAGTTTTTCCATACAGGTGGGGACTGCTCTTGAGGTTCCTTTTAGCTGTTGTTGATCTTGCTGATAATGCATTAATATTTAGGGATTTAAAATAACATGTGGTGATAGTATAGGGTTCTAGAATATAATCCAGATGTAATTATAACATAATGTGGGCTACCAATTACTACAGCATAAAGTGTAAATAGCTGGAAGGAAACTTGTGTGAAAAGACTGCTCTAGAAAGAGTGCTAATTGTACTTGGGGTTTTGGGGAAGAGTGGGACTAAACTACTTGTTCACATGCTGAGGGTTGGATTGGGAGTATGTGTTCTGTAAAATGCATTATGAAGAGTTTCATTAAAATGTTGACTTTGACACTAGGCATTTTATTTGGCAGGTGAATAATGACCCTGAGTGTCATTCTTCTCCTTACTCCTGCAAAAGGTCCATTAGTTTGTTCTTTTCTGGAGATGAACAGATAAAGATGAGCAGTGAAGTCACCTACAAAGGATTTGGGTAATTGCACTTGTGTTTCTGATGATGTAGTTATACTGAAACTAATCTCATGAGATCAATCTGATAAGAGATGTCAACTACATCACTTGTTGGTAGCTAAAAAACAAAATCATCCAGACCATAGCTGTCATACTTACTCATCTGCAGAGCAGTGTCTGAGGAAGGTGGTATCTAAATGAGTGGTAAATAGTATTAAGAAGCATGACTCTTAACACTGATCCTTTTGTTTTTACTGTTATATGAAATGTCATCTTTTTAAATGGAATTACTCAGTATTTATATTGGGGGTTTCAGATGTACGAGAGTCATTAAATCAGCAAGAAATTTGTTTTTGATAAGTGATACTTCCTCTTTCGGTTCTGTCTCACTTCTCAGAGTACGATTACCTTATATCATTGGAAACTTACACATCCAGAAGCTAGCTGGCTACTTCTTAGTCAGGCACCAGTATGCCTTTACTCTGGCTTGGGATGGAACATCTGCAGTGTATATCAAAATGGCCCCTGAGTACCTGGGCAAAACACATGGACTGTGTGGAAACAACAATGCTATCCTCCAGGATGATCTCGAAACTAGTTATGGTGAGTATTTAAAATACTCCCTCTTGTGATAATACAGTTGTTTGTTTGTTTGCTTTCAGATGAACTGTTTCTTTTGCTTAGTTTTTATTTATAATGCTAATTGAATTTAAGATGGGCTACTTTTGTAATGGGAAATACTCCGAGTAGATGATATTATTAGTGAGGAGGGCCAGTTTCAATATAGATGGTGCTCTGGGGAGGGAAGATGTTTAAAAAGCTGCTTTATTCCATTACCTACAATGGTATTTCTCACTTCTAAGAGTCTTGGCTTTCAATATATACTAAAAAAAAACTAAAAAGAAACAAGGGAAAAAATCAGGTCCCCTGAAAGGTGTCTCCAGTTAGGTGATAAAAACTTCTGGAAATCATTGCTTTAGGCTGTTTAACTCCTTGCTCCCCCTCATTAAAATTACTTGATTATTGAGGTAGTTCCCTGTGAAATACTATAGAAACATTGTTGTTCTTTTAAGTCACTGTGGGACTCCGTGTTTTTTATTTAGGAAAACTGACAGATGATGTAACAGAATTTGTAGAGAGTTGGCAGGAAAATCCTCCACAAGGACCACTCAAATGGGATAAATCTGTTCTCAATGAACCACCCTGCCTGACACAAAGCCCTGAATCTCTACAGGTTTGGATCACCACAAAAGGATTATTACAGTTGTTGGTGTTTCTAATGAGAATTTGACTTAACACTTGAAGGAGACTGGAAATATGCTCAGCTCTTTGAAGAGTTGGATTAAAATATTTGCTTCAGCAGAGCTTCCCTTTTCCCCCCACTTTTCTTCTGTATGATTTTATAATTCTTGATCTTTGCAAATGTTGTCTGCATAGCAGTCAATAGAAGTGTGTGAATCTGGGCCAAAGTAAGTGAAAATTTGTACAGCAGAGGTGTGTTCCAGATATGTTTCCCATTCCTTCCCTTAGGAAGGATAGAAAGAAGCAGGCAGGCAAAACCAGAATGAGAGCACAGTTAATTTGATAGTGTTTAAAAAATGAATTATTGTTAATTTTGCTCATCACACTGAAGTAGTTTTTCCTTTTAAGTAATATTTCAATATATAACCTTGTGAAGTTTGTGCCAAGCATATTCTATTTCTGTTGGCTTTTTCTGTGTATTTTAACTAAAGTGAAGACTATTTCAGGCCATCTGGGCTTACCTGCAATGTGGTCTGTTCCTTTCTTGTGGAAGGGATATCTTTTACTACCGTTGATATGCCCTTGAATAAAAGATTCAACGTTATGAGTACTGTGGCATGGAAAGCAACATGTTTCTAGCTGCTGCCTGTAGCTGATAATAGGGAAGTTATTCCTAGTCACAGACTGAGAAGTCTGTTCTGATTTTTTTTCCATACCATTCTATTCTGCTTAGGTTTATTTTTGAAAACCTTCTCTTCACAACAGCTATCTCATTCATTTCAGAGGGCATACACTCTGTGTAATATCCTGTTACATCCCCCCTTTGAACAATGTCATGAGTATGTGAGTCCTCTTCCTTTTATGGCAAGCTGCACCAATGATCTTTGCATGTAAGTGAATGTTTCTGGGTAATTCCAAAGCTATTATAAAAACCGTTGTCCTTCAATCATGAGAATGAATTGTAAATGTTAACAGAATGAATGTGTGTCTTTTTCTGCATATCAGCTTTCATCTAAGATTATTTCATTACTTGACTTTGGTTTTGTTCCTAGTTTTACTGTCAGAAACTTCCATGAAGATTTTTCTGTTTTGTTTTGTTTGGGGTTTTGGTTTGTTTTGGTTACTTTTTTTGTGGTTTGTTGTTCTGTGGGGTTTTTGGTTTGCCTGTTTTGTTTTGGTTGAGGTTTTTTGTTTGTTTGGGGTTGTTTTGGTTGTTTGGGTTGTTTTTATTGTTGTTGTTTCTTTCTTTGTGGGGTTGTTGTTGTTTGGTTAGTTTTGTTTGGGTTGGTTTTTTAGTATAAGATTGACCAAAATCAGACTCAGGTGTTTTCATAATTTGTTAGTGTACCTTCCCTTGAATATGGCATCTGTTTTGATTCTGAATATGCAGCATCATTAGTATTTCTAATCTTATTGGAAAGTAATAATAAATAGATCAATTTAGTACCTATAACCCATATGTTAATCCAGTGAAAAAAATAATTTGATTACTATTTGAAATTATGCTAGCATTTCTCAACTTGCTATGCTCCTTATCCAAGGAGCGTTGACTAGTTAAAGGAACAGGCAGGACAGGAGATGATGATTTCCATTCCTTGTGCCACGGTGACTCACTGGACTCATCTTACACTTTCTTCTCGTGAGTTTTCTGAAGGATGTTATTCTTTGGTAAAAATCAAGACCTTTATTCAAGTCTGTTTATGCTGCTGTATCTGGCTGTCATGAATTTATTCAGAAAATTAGTGTCAGGTCTCAAATACATTTGATGACCTGTCTTCAAGTGTGACAGTGTCTTACCAATTGAAGACTTTCAACCTAGCCAAACTACACAGTACTTTAGAATGCTAGTAAAGTAGATTCAGACAACGTGGTTGTATGCAGTGCAGGATCATTCATCAGGTTATTATTGCATGTTTGAACGTAGGTAGAAAATAATATGTCAGTTTTTATTTGTGTAAGGTCAGCAGTTGACAATGCAACTTGGTGTCGAGCGTTAACTGAGTATGCCAGAGCATGTGCCCAAGCAGGAAAGCCGCTTCATGGATGGAGAGTGCACTTCCAGCAGTGTGGTATGCAGATGCTTACGTACTTGGAAATACTGCTCAGGAGTTGTGTTTCAAAGAGTGCTTTTCATACTTCTGCTTCTTTGTCCTTCCTCTGGTTTTGAACCCCCCCCCTTTTCATTATCAATGAAAGCGTAACTGTGTGTCGCTTCAGGGCATGCAGTGGAATTTCTTTATGTATTTTGTACCAAATGTATGGAAAGCACTAAGGGGATTAAAAAGTGTTTTAACAACCTTCTTGCTAAAACACCAGAGATTCTTTAAGTTGATTAACCATTTGTTTTTTTATAGACCTACTCTTTCAAACATTGTCCAAGTCTTTCTGATATATAAAATGTGGGTCATGAGAGTTAAAAATAAATTTGAATTACACTTGCCTAAGTCTTCATCTAGAAGTCACAGAAAGAGGTCATCTAATTAGTCACATTAGAGATCATCTAATTTGTCCACCTGTCTGGAACACAGGACCAAAATTTGCTCTGTCATTCATGACAGAAGGTTTACCTCATGTTTCCCAAAATGTTTGTGAACAGATGTTCTACCATTTCCCATGCTGCTCTGAGTATCTAAATAGCTCTTCTGTGAGAAAGTTCCCTGAGCCTCCCATGGTGTACTTTAAAATTATTCCTTCTCAATGCACCTTTCATGAACAGAACATGAATATATGTATATTCTGTAGGTGTTATGAAAGTCACTGTTTCATTGTGCAATAACACAACACCTTTTCATTTCTTTACCTGTTTGTTTTTTAGTGATTACGTGTCCTGAACCCTTGACCTACAATGAATGCATCAACTGTTGCCCTGTTTCGTGTCATCAACAATCGCAGTGCATTGGCAGTGAGCTTCCCTGTGTTGATGGATGCTACTGTCCAGATGGTAAATTTTACTTCTCAAATATGTATTATTTGATTCCCTACAACTTTCAGATTGTTCTCCCCCAAGTTTAAATACTTATATGGCCTGCCTAGGAAAAGTTATTCACAGGATCTCTATATAAATGCAGTGCCAACAGAATGTGGATGAATGACCCTGTTTTCCTTAAAACTGCCCAGAGCCTTTTCCTCCTCCTTAACCAGTGGGAATAGGCTTCAGCACAGACCCATATTCTAGCTGTAGAGATCCACAATTTGAGTGAAAAATGGGGTTTGCTCTGTTGTTGACGGGGCAGCCATCCTCCTGACTCTGGTGATTACTGCTTGGGGGGTTTTTTGGGTTATTTTGGCGGGTGGTTCTGTTGCATTTGTTTATGCTGAAGAATGTCTGTGAGGTCAGGTGCTTAGGAGAGCTCAAAAATATGATGTGATTAAAACTCCTTCATGTGTTCAGACATAGGATTTGATGCCAAGATTCTTACACTGTTGTATAGTTCTGGCATGTGAGGTATTTACTTATGTGGCTTGTAGCAAAACTTTACCCTTATTCAAAAATATACTTTTAATTCCAGTTTCCCCCTTGTATTGGCTTCACTTAGGTACATAATTCTATCTAAAAGAGGACAGAGAATGGTACACCATGAATCCTCAAAACCTGCCTATTATACATACCCTGATGGTTTATAAGTATAATAATCTTTGTCATATGCTTTATCTTTTATTGGCTAGTGAAGTCTTTCAGCTTCTGGCTCTCTAATAATGGAATAATTAATAAAAGAAGGCAAAATAAAAATCCAAAGACAATTGAAGTACAATAAGGACTAAAGAGTGCCTTAAAACTTAAAGGCAAAGATTTGTAAAAGTGTTAAAAAAGAAGCCAAAGTTACTTAAAGTGGCATGTTTTAATGTTTGTGTGTTTCATTGTTGGCTTTTTGTTATTGTTAGGGGTTTTTGTGTGTGTGGTTGTGGTTTTTTGTTTGTGGGCGTTTTTTTAATTATTGTTGGCATTTTTTTCTCTACCTTTTTTTTTTTTTTTCTAGGAGGGATGGGGTAGGTTCTGTCTTCTCTCTCCCAATATTAAATACTTATTATTCATACTATTTTTAGAGTATCTCAAGCAATTTAGGGACTTGGTCTATGTAACATAATTAATCTAATATAATTCAAATGCACACTTTTTCCATAAAAATGACTACCAAATAGTCCCGAGTTTTATTGTTATATGTGACCATGTGTGTTGTTCTCGGGTATACTTGTTAGTGCTCCATCAGCCATTCCTACAGATATTTCACTTCTTTTCTTGTTTATTTCTTCCAGGGTTAATTTATGAAAATGAATTGTGCGTTAAGCCTATGGACTGCCCTTGTGACTACCATGGAAGTTACTTTGAAATGGGTTCAGTGGTTTATGAAGAATGTAATAACTGGTTAGTAAGTTTTCTTTTTACAGTGTGGACTTAATCCTTTCATAATCATGAGAAACAACTTCTTTAAGGTCTATTTCAGTTAAAAAAAATGATAAAGTTGGTAAGTCCTCCCTGTTTTTACACACAAGACCTGTAGCTCCTTATATGCTTTGCAGTGAAGGGGAAGATAAAAGAAACTATAAAGCTATTAATGTAGAAGAAGAGCAAATGATGGATATTGCAGATTATAGTGTGATGTTTGGTACTCTCTTTGCCTTGAACTCAAACTAAAATTAATCTAGAATTTGAAATCTTAATGAGAGAATTACTTGAATTTTACTCTGTCTCCTCTTAGTGTTGTGTCACTTAAACACAAAGAGCCTAATGTCATTATGACACTAAGGTGCTGTTTTGGGAATTTCTAAGTTAGAAGAGCTTGTAGGAAGAGAAAATGTCTTGTATTGGATCAACATAATTGAAGTAAGTGGATGAGCAATTTTAATCATCCTGAACTTTTATATCAGTTGTCAAGGAGCTAATAAGAGAAATATGTTGCTAGATGCATAGATGAAATTTCACGTGATAATATCCTCATGACAAGCTCTCCACAGCTTCCAGGCATTCTAGTGACTGTAACAGTTCTATTGCACCCTTCTGTGAGACTCAAGACATGTGGTGCTCATTTCATAGAAAAGGAATCCAGGATGACCAACTGAGGCAATCATATGTATTTCAATTAAAAAAAAAAAAAAAGAGTATGAAACCTTTTTGGTTTTATTCTAGCACTTGCATTGGAGGAAAGTGGATTTGTACAAATCTTACATGCCCAGGTATGTGGAATTTTTACTTGGGGTAAAATATTTTTCTTAGATCTTAATGTGATATTTCATTATATAATTTGTATTTTTATTTCTGTCTAGACATAAACACATCTATACCCCCAGTAGATTAAATAGTAAAATGGTCTGAATAGCAGGCATCTGCCTTTCAGCTTAGTGCAGTAGTGTGCCTCCCTGTACCTCACCATAATGTCTCTGGTAGGTGGCACTACCTGGTCATTCTTGTCAATCAACCGAAGTTTCCACTGCAATTTTCACTTGACAGATTTATGGCAAGATTAACCCCCCCAGTATTGCTCATTAGTGATACAACATCTAGGTATTGTACAAATATCACTCCATTATTTTCACACCATGCCTGTGAAATGAGCAGTGTTATTCTCACTTCACAGGTAGACAACTAAACTACAGATTAAAGTCAGAAGGATTTTGCATGTTAAAGGTACCCATGGTCTCATGGTTCTTCTAGCTGCCAGTGGATTCAAGCAGTGGTCTCAGAGTTACTAGTTAACTGTGGGAGTGCTTGATGTTTCTGCAGTTCAGTTTTTAGTGCCACGAATCAAATACCCAGAATGTAAAGATCACACATACTTACCTTCTTCTGGGGGGAAGAATTGTTCAGATATTCTGGCCTGGCACCAGGTAGAAACTCTAAGAAAAGCAAGGGTAAGGGTCAGTTCCTAACAGTTTTCCTAGTACCTGGTTATAATGTGAATGCAACTTAAATTACAGTATGTTTCAGAGTGCATGAACTCTACAGCAGTAGTAACTGTTGAGGGTTGGCTGCCTCTTCTGCATGTTTAAATACACCATTTGTTGTGTTTGTCAGCTGAATGCTCAGTCTCAGGAGACATTCATTTCGTGACCTTTGATGGGCGCAAGTACACGTTCCAAGCCACCTGCCAGTATATCCTAGCCAAGAGCCGTGCGTCCGGAGCGTTTACCGTAGCCTTGCAAAATGCTCCTTGTGGGCAGGTAAGGCCTAGAACCTGCTGGTAATGTTTACATGCCAAAGGGTTTTTTAGTCAGCGTAGAGAGTGGGTGGAAGTTTTTCGGTTTGTTTTGTTGTTTTTTTTAAAGACCTGCAATTGAATATATGGATCAGTAGCAACAACTTTCCTTAATGATGAAGTAGTTGAACAGCAGTGCATAGGAAGTCTGCACATAGATTCTCATGTTTACTTGCTGTAAATAGGAAAGATGATGGTAGTGTTCTGATGAATTTTTCACTGAGGTCACTCAATAGCATATAGTGGTTCATGCAGAAACCCCTGCGTGATGACTTGTTTTCTTGAGCTTACTGCCTGAAGGAAGAATGCCTTTTTTGTGCTTTGAATACAGATTTCTCTTTTAGCTTTGTTCTTTCAGCTTTAAATTAATTTTTACTTCATTTAATAAGAAAAACTCTGTATAGCTTTTGGGACAGCTCTCTGATGTGAGTATATGTATGCATCTGTTTCACTGTTGTTGAGCTGGTATCCTGTACAACTGATTTCAGACAAACATGCATGTGCATATATCTATATCTATATATATCTGCTGCTAAGGTTGCTTCAACTTTATATTTGAAAGTTTCTGATACTGTATACAGAACTCACTAAATACTTAATCTGCTTTATGTCCAAGACCCATTCTCTTTCTTCTGTTATGTGGCTTCCTGAGCAGATATAATCTTGTGTGTGTATGGAACACTGGTAAGATTTTCACTACAGTATTTTATTTTTACTACGGTCTTGATAGGTCTTGTAATTTTCAGGAAGTTAAGGCAAGCATATTAAACGTACATAGGTGTTGTGAATAAGAAATACCCTAGGCAACTGTTGTATCAAGGGAAAGTTGAGGCATGATTGACTTCTTGTAGAAGCCCACAGTGAGATACTTTTCAGCCTGACCTATTGAAAAGCCCATCAATGGACAGCAGAGGTCTGGAGCAAATACCTGCTGTGGTAATGTGCAGGATATGTCTTGTTGGTCTCATTCCCTTTTGTGTTACAGAACGCTCTTGCTCTGTGCAAAACAGACAGACATGTGCCTTTCAGTTTAGCTATGGTGGTTTTTCTGTTGGGGAAAGAGGTGATCAAAGTAGCTGGCTTTTTGCAGCACTTGTGAGACCGCAAAAAGCCTTGCAGTAATTCCTGCACCTTCTCCCTGACGTAGGGATTTTGCTTAATGTGTCTCTGTGTCCAAGTGGTTTGTCGGTCAAAAAACACATTCTCTTGGCTTCTACTACATGTTGGGCTTCATGTTTCTCCCAGCCTTTAACAAAGCTGGACTGATCAGTCCCTGATAGATACCAGCTTTTACAGAGGTCTGAGCAAAGAGCTCTGGCCATTAACAGTCAGGGGGGTGATGGGAGGCTTGTGGTGTGTTCCAGGGCTAGAAATGGCTGCTTATTTTGTTAGCAATGTACAAATGGTGAGAGGGTAGTGAGGACAACTTGTCTACTATAACGGAAGAATGTGGGGCTTCAGAGCAGCTATTCAGGTGTCTAACTCTCAACTAGCTGGTACCTCTTGGTAAAGGAGCTGCTTTACAGTTCCCTAGGCAGCATCCATTATCTTGTTCCCATTTATAAAAATTAATGAATTGAAATGGGAAGCGAAAAGATTTGTAGTGCAGAATCTCATATTTCTTGATGGTTTGAGATTTTGTGTGCTTTTTTTGAAAAAAACCCAAACTTATCAGTCCCATCTCATTCAAGCAGATTAAAAAAAATGTAGAAAGAAAATACCTGGGGAGATTTTAGCTCTCTGAATCACAAAGAATCCAGTCATCTAGAGCCTTAGAGCTGGTGACATAAACAGTCATCAGGCAACAAGTTATTTCAAAATGATGTGAAATTTTGTTTAAGCACTTTTTGGAAGGAGAATCAGTCAAGTGATCAGTGCAGCTTAACCTTATCTGAGTTTCAGGTGACAACCTCACTGGCTTTGTAGTTTGTGTGATGAGAAGATCTCCTGAATATAGAATTTTTTTTTTAAGTGTCTAGTGAGAGAAATGGCTATTTCTGTGAAAACACCTGCTGAAAGTTGGCAAGGACAGTGCTGTGAAAGAAACACTTCATTGGAACAGAGAATAATTGTCTGGCAGAATTTCTCCTTTAGTTTCAGCATGAAGGAATAATAAAGCTTTTGTCAATTTTGTGTAGTAATACATATGCTATGGAAGGTTGTGCTCTTGGCTCTGGTCTGCTCTGCGTACCAGCTATTCTTCTCAGTTTTAGCTTAAAATGTTGAAAAAATAGTCAGTTTATAGCCACTGTTGATGAATAATATGAACAGAAACTTAATTTCTTAGACAAAAGGCAGGACAACAAGATAAGGTAGAAAAGAATGGCTTCACAATGCAGGTGTCTGTCTTCACTATCAGTCAAGGAGAGCTGGTTGAGCTGATGAAATATCTCTAGTTATTTTTATAATTTGCTATTTTTAAGTTTCCTTTTACCACTTCAGCTCTTGGTGAGAGATTGCTGTTGCACTGTTATTTAGAGATGGGGAGATTCTGAATGTAGTTTTTACTCTTTACACACCACTGTGCGTACCTGTGTGTCCATGGGATTTGAAGGACTGACAGGGGATGTGCTCTGTGCTAGCTCAGTGTCTGTCCCAGCCCCATGGTAGTGCTCGGACATCCTTGCATCTGCCCTGGGTTAGGCAGTGGCAGTCAGTGAGAGCTGGGTAAAAGTGGAAACCTTTGAACTGAAGGTGCTAATCCATGTGTGCTGTGAGTGGTGCTATTCACAGTGTCATGATGCAGTATGCCTTTTCATGGTTTTTTTTCTATATCATCTTTTTACTTAATTAAGAACTGGAAATAAGAATAAGCAATGACAGTAGCAGTAAGGAAGTCAGGCCAGTTGGATGTTGTGATAGGCAGCATCGTCCCAGCATACACTGCCTTTCATCAATAGTCACCCAGGGAGCTTATGAACATACTGTACAGCTCCCCTGGGAGAGAATGAACTTAAATGCTGTTTTAAATAATTTTTCATAAGATGCTTTTGTCTTTCATTGTTGTTTGCCTTTTTGATAGAATTTTATATCTTAAAGATGTTTTAAAAGAATCTGGACACAACAGAACACTTGGAAATACAAATTTGAGGGTTCTGTGCACTATGTGGATAATGCAGCCTGGGTTGTGAGCCTTAACTCAGCCTCAGTGGGCCTTTAATCAGGGGGTCTTATGAATTGCAGGTGTCTGTATACTTTCCAAATCCCACTTTTGTGCTGTATTTGCATAACAGGTTAGAGTTATTTAAACATCCATGTGAAATCATCCAAAATACTGTTTTCTTATTTATCTGCAAAGCTGTATCTTTTACAAATGCACTCCACTAAGAGACAAGATACGATTAATAACTTTTAATTCCCCACTAATTATAGCTTTACTTGCACTCATTTAACATTCATTCTACTTAAATATTTATTATATGCATATATTTAATTGTTTTGGTCTTGCTTGTAGAACCAGGATGGATCATGTATCCAGTCAATCAGCATTGTTCTTAAGCAGGACCCCAAGAGGCAAGTGACTCTGACTCATTCAGGAGATGTTTTGGTGTATGATCAATACAAACTTAACCTTCCTTATGCAGATGGTAAGGAATAATATATAATCTTATAAGTCCTGTCAAGCACTAAACCAGTACTTTAATGGCATATGTTTATGTTGTGATACTGTCAATATTGCTAACATGCTGAACTTCAGTGGTATATTCTTACTATCAACATTGTTCATTTCCTACAAAAAGTTTCACAAATTTAATTGCTGGTGCACTTTCTACACTGATGGTAGGAGTTCTATAGTAGCTGTATTGGGCTAGTGTCTCTTTATGTTGAGATGGAATATGTTGTGTCTTGAACTGAAGTCTAAATGCCTTTGCTCACATCTGCATGGTTGGTTAGTTCTTTCTTGAGGGGAAATGTTTTATCTGATTTTTGACTCAATATATTTTCTTGTCCCTTTTTTGTAAGCAACTTGAGTAAATATAAAGGGAAGGAGTTCTCTTGCCCCTTACAGCTAAGCTACACATTTTCAGAATTATTTTTTTTTTTGCGTTGAGTTTTTAAGTCTATCTTGGGAACTTACTACTAAGTGTTCTTCATCTGAATACGTGATTGTGTTCTGTGGTATTCAATGTTAGCTTTAGTGAGAGCTTTATATGTTAATTATGAGTACATTTGGTGTCTACGGGGCTCTTTGGGAATTTCCTAAGAAAGGCTCTAACACAGGGAGCACATTTCGGGTATTAGAATTAGGTCATATAAAGTAAATGGTCTGCAATGTTCCTATCTCTAAATTGATTTGCTTTTAGTTAACCTTTGTGAATATTCCAGAGAACTATGCATTTTTGAGAAGTGTGGTGTCTGGTGTAAGTTTCTTGTCTTCTTTAAAGTCTGATTGGGTGTTACCTTTTGTGAGAAATCACTCAGTAGGGGAAAATCGGCCCATAACAGGAAAAAATGCAACTTAATATAAAACACAAGCAGTGAAATTACAAGAAACAAAATGCAAATTAAAAGCAGCTTTCCTTTGCCTTTTACCAATCTGTTTTTACTCCCCAGAGTTATTTGAAATACGGCACCTCTCCTCAGTGTTTCTTCAAGTAAAGACACACATTGGATTGCAGCTACTGTATGACAGAGAAGGACTGAGGCTGTATCTTCAAGCCGATGGACGGTGGAAAGATGATACTGTGGGCCTTTGTGGAACCTTCAATGGAAATATGGAGGATGATTTTTTGTATGAATAGCCGCAAGATTTCTATTTACCAGTATATGAACATCTACAGTTAGAGTAACAGATCTAGTGTGTGCTGAAGCTGAATGTATAGATGCCAAGAATAATTTGTTTGAAGTTTTGTGTTGGTGAGACAGACAGGTTTTAATTTGTTAACAGGAAACCTGTAACTTCACCTATAGGATATTAAGCCAGGTTTTGCTAAAATATTTGAATATAAAATACACTGAAATATGTATGATTCCTAAGTGCTAGTTTATCTGAAAAGCTTTGACCAGTATATGGAGTTGGCTAACGTAAGGGACTCTCTGCTTCCCTGCAAGCCTTTTTATCTCTCTCCAGCTCCTGTTTTCTGGAGCAAGTTCTGATCTGCTCTCTCCGACAGAACCTATGTTGTTCAGTGTCTGCAGGCCAGCAACAGGAATTGACTCTTGCCTGAGCTTTGCTTTGCTGTGATGTAGTGGAAGGTGGTCAGAGCTGCCTGAGCACCAGTCAAGACTGCTGTTCATCCAGCTTCTTTGTAGCATATTTTTTGCACTTTCTAAAGAAAGTGGGCTTCCAGAGGATGGAGTAGCCTAATGGAAGTGGAAGGAGGAGAACATGAATATAAAGCATGACAGAATATTTAAATCTTTGACCAAGAAAACAAAAAAGAGCAGGAAAATATCTCTCTTTCAAAACAGTTGGATTTTTTTTTTATCAAAACTAACAGAAAAATGGGGAAACTTTGCATAAGAGTTCCCATTTAAAAACACATACAAATATTCTAGTGGATTTTTTAACAATTTCTATAGTAAAGATTAAAGTATTATTAGAATATTGTCTGTAATGAGACTAGAAAATATGGAGACAAAATCTCAGTGAAGATATTTATGTAAAACTATTTAAAATGTTTCTGTTTGAAACAAGTTTTGTAGTGGTTTTTTTGATGACAGTCTTTGGAGTTGTTCTCAAATAAGTGAGAAATTTTCCATAGTTGATATTTGTGGAAAAAGCCCTTCCACTACAGGAACCTATGAACTGAGCATACTGTGCTCTGTGTCTTGATATGGACACCAAACACCTGATCCACACCACGCTGGGAGGCTTGCCACAGACAATGGTGTCTTGTGCAAGGCCTTAACCCCCAGCTGTTTTGCCAGAAGTAATACTGCTGGCTGTATGCCTAGTGCAGTCGTTTCCCTAGAATGTATCATCCTCGATTTCAGCCATTCTCCCTATACAGTATTCATGTGCTCTGGTTGTTTTGATTAAAGGCTTTCTATCTTTCAGCTTATGCTGCCCCTCTGCTTACCTAGGCCTCACGGATATCTATCCAATTGCGTTTGCAGTTCTGCTTCTGGCCCCTTGGATTTCTGTTCCTGCCTCTTTCTTGCAGGGACTAGAAAGCCTGGGAAGTCAGCTGCCCAGGAAGACACAGGAAATTACAAGTAGAGGGAGAGATAAAAAAGCAACAGCTATCTGTGAGGAGGCAGAAGGAGGAGTAAGAGAGTGCAGGCTTTTGGGACAGTGATGCTCCCTCCTTTCTTATGACAATGGACCTTAGTCTGTTTCGATCTGTCCTTCCTTGCAGAGTGTCTAATGGCTCTAGAGCAGATCTTTTTCTTTTCTGGGCCTTTGCCTGGGAAGAAAGAGGAGTCCTGGAACTTAAGCTGGCAGAGATTTACAGGAGAGTGCTTGAGAACATGGAGTAGTGGAAAGGCAGCTTAAATCAGCTCTGCTGAAGGGAGTGGTAGAACTGAGACCATTATGTAAATTCACTGTATCTTTTGTGACTGACTTGTGTTTTCTAAAAGATCTCCGGTTGGAGTAACTGAAAGCACTCCAGAGCTGTTTGGAAACACGTGGAAAACTTCATCAGCATGTGTTCTTGTGCATGATAGTTCGCAAATGGATCCGTGTGATATTCACCTGCAGGCAGGTGGGCAGAGAGGGTCAATTGGTTTTCACAAATGCATTTGTACATATTCCATCTGTGTCTGTTTACCCAGTTAGATCAGGTACATCCTACCTACTGAGAAAATGAATACTTAAAGGTAGAATTTGTTGAGTTCAATCCTGTAACAAATCATGCGGAATATTGTTGAAGTGTTTTCTAATACTTGCAAAGGTACTTGAAAAACCCTCTTTTTGTTTCCAGTATGGGATTATGATATGTAAAGCTAGATATGCATTAAAGGTTGGTAGTATGTTTAGAATTGGTGATGCTGCTACTTAAAATGGAGATTCAAAATTATTGCAGTATTAATTTTTTAAAATACTGAACAGATTAGCCTTTAGATTCAGCTGAGAGGATGCAGTTGGGCAGTGATGCCAGTGGCTGATGCCATAAGGACACAGAAGGTCCTCAAGACATGCTTTAATAATGATGAACTTTGTAGACCATCAGTTACATCCATTTCACAGTTATTACTATTTGTCTTGTACTCTGCATGCTTTTAGGCACTCTACAGAGTAAAACATTGATTGAAGTTTTGCCTGTAAGTTCAGCAGTGCTAGGATATCGTTACGTCTCCCGCTCATAGCATCATCTCCTTTTCTGATTGTGTATACAACATGCAGTATCTATACAATATCCAGAATTACCCTGTGTGATAATGCTACCCCAAGCTGGCAGCTCTGGGTGTGGTTGCAGCCTTATCCAACTGGAACAATGGGTAACAACAGACTGTTCATTAAAGTACTGGCCTATTGAAGGTAGTTACTGGGAATTAAGCTGAACATGTGTTTATGAAACACATTGGGTAGTGCGTAGTGTTGCCTAACCCACATCCATGAATCAATTTAAAGATGGGAGACTGCATGTAGTATTGTAAAATTTTCCAAATACCTTGCAATCATTCCGAGAACAAGTTCAAGACTTTGAGCAACTACTTTTCTGTCCTTCCATATATATGTATAGACATCAAAGATAGAAACATATATATTGCAGTAGTATATAACCAGTTGCATTCTACAGAAGACAGCTTTATTTCCAGTCTTTTAAAACTTTCTCACTGAAACAGTTTCATCTGTTATTTGTTTAGCCTCTTACGCAGCAGAAGCCTGTAGCATCCTTACAAAAGAACTTTTTGCTCCCTGCTACCCCTATTTGAGTCCCGTTGCCTATTTTGATCAATGCAGAAGAGACACTTGCAAGTGTGGACAAATTTGTTTTTGCTCTGCTCTGGCCCATTATGCTCATCATTGCCGAAGATTTGGAGTTGTAATAGATTTCAGAGGAGATGTCCCAGATTGTGGTGAGTTGCTTTTCACTTCTAGTCATAAATAATTACTGTTTGAGGACTTTAGAATGACAATCAGAAAAAAACCAAAGGAATCTTTTCAATTAGAAGCATCTACAAAGTACACACATTTTATTTATTGCTTTTAAACTTTTCTTCAGAGATGCTGTCCATTTCCTGAAGCCATGCACCAGAGCTAAGTGTTTCCAGAGTTAAAGCAAAAAAACCCTTCAACTGTTCAGTTTCCCCATTGTAAATCTGGATTAACTATGCAGACTTCATTGTACTACTTATTATTGAGGATTTACATCTGTGTAGTTTACACAGCATGATGCCAAGATAGCAATTTTAGTGGAATTTAATGTGATTGGGAATGAAAGAATAGAGATGGTTATCAGAAAACTGTTGGGAGGGACTCAAGTCTCTTGCACTGTAATTTAAGAGGTTTGTTTCATTTGGACAGCTCTTTCATGCGGAGATACAAAGGAGTACAGTACCTGTGTATCTACCTGTGGCAGAACCTGCCAAGCACTGTCTGTGCCAGAGACGTGCAGCAGTGATTGTGTTGAAGGCTGTGCTTGTCCCTCTGGAATGTATTTGAATTCCAAGACTGAACGATGTGTACAGAGGTAGGTAAGGCTGCAGTTCTTCAAAAGGTTCTGCTTTCTTAATGATTTGGTTTGGACTGCACTTGAGTTACACAGCAATATGTACTTGCGGAGATGAATTTCTTGGTTGTCTTTTTTTTTTCTTTTCTTTTTTTTTTTTTTTTGTAAAGAAAAAAATAAAAATCAACTAACCAAAACCAAACACAGAAGGCCCACCCAGTGGGCGACAGATTAGGGGTCGTCCTGCTGCAAAGCAGCTCCATGGAGAAAGACCTTGGAGTCCTAGTGGATAGTAAGTTATCCATGGGACAGCAATGTGCCCTTGTGGCCAAGAGGGCCAATGGTATCCAGGGGTGCATTAAGAAAAGTGTCCAGAGGGTCTAAGAAGGTTCTCCTCCCCCTCTACTCTGCCCTGGTGAGACCACACCTGGAATACTGTATCCAGTTTTGGGTTCACCAATTCAAGAGAGACAGAGGTCTACTGGAGAGAGTGAAACGGAGAGCTACAAGGATGATTAATATCTGAGGGGTGGGTGTCAAGTGGAAGGGGCCAGTGTCTTTTCCTTGGTGTCCAGTAATAGGACAAGGAATAACGGGTATAAGCTAGAACATAGGAAGTTCCACCTCAACATGAGGAAGAACAGTGAGGTTGACAGAGCACTTCTCAGGGGGGTTGTGGGGTCTCCTTCTCTGGAGACTTTCAAAACCCACCTGGATGCATTCCTGTGTGGCCTGCCCTAGGTGATCCTGCTCTGGCAGGGGGGTTGAACTAGATGATCTCTAGAGGTCCCTTCCAACCCCTAACATTCTATGATTCTATGTTTCTAACAGTGAAAGCTGTTCACAAGGCATTTTGACCTCTCTGCCACAAATCCTGCTTTAATCTGTTTGCCAACTCAAAAGTAGTAGTGCACCTCAGTGCATGTTTGACAGTTAAACTTAAGATGAGCATCCACTTGAAAGGAAATAAGCTAAAAAATGAGCTAGCTCTTTCTGTTGACAGGCATTTGTTTAATTCTACACTTTCAGTTTTACTGCTTTGAAAGAAATGGTTGAAATAAAAATAAATACCTTTCCATTTCAGATGAAAGCAGTGGCTGGTATGAAGATGTCTTACCAGGTACAACAGGCAATCAATACCTGCCCAAAGGATCCTGTAAGAGGTTTTAGGCACGATGAATCATCCAATGCGTTGTGTTCACACTTATACTCCATGATCCGAGGGAACCGACAACATAGACGAGCATTTCTAATTTCTTTACTCAACCTCTTTGATGATACTTCAGTAAGCATAATATTTCCTTCACTTAAAAGCAAAGTAAAATATAGCATTACAAATTTAAAGTTTCCTTTTACAATGTATCTTTATGACATAATTATTGATAACTTTATTTTCTTAAGGTGCTTTGTTTTGCAATATAAAGTATTTACCTATATAATAGAATACATTTGTTACTTTTACATCATTTTGTATCTTTCTGTACTCAGTTTGGATTG